>CM060670.1:1995095-2085095 GCA_030686955.1 Odontamblyopus rebecca | reverse complement strand
GGTGAAATGTGGTGAAGATTTCAGTCGATTTTAAATGATTTTTAAATTTTTGTGGCTCTTTCTGTGCATTTCTGTGATAGAAATCAGTCTCTGGTTTAGCCCTGGTTTAGACCTGATTTAGACCTGGTTTAGACCTGGTTTAGACCTGGTTTAGTCCTGGAATAGTCCTCGTTTAGTCCTGGTTTAGACCTGGTTTAGACCTGGTTTAGACCTAGTTTAGTCCTGGTTTAGCCCTGGTTTAGACCTGGTTTAGCCCTGGCTTAGACCTGGTTTAGCCCTGGCTTAGACCTGGTTTAGACCTGGTTTAGACCTGGTTAAAGGAGGTTTTATGTTTTATCTCCAGACGGTGAGTAAAGGTTTGGAGCCTCGTGTCTGTGTCGTGTTTGTCTGAAGCTCCTGGAGACTCGGACCAAACACCTCCTCCTGTCACTGCTCTGAGCCCGGCCTTATCTCGCACTCAGGCTAAACTTAGCCCAGAATAGCCCCCCCCCCCGGCCTTATCTCGCACTCAGGCTAAACTTAGCCCAGAATAGCCCCGCCCCCTCCGCCGCTGCCGTGGGAACCATCAATGTTTAATGACGGGATATTTTCCTCAGCATGACTCCAGGACCAGAGGAGAGCGTGAAGGGAAAGAGGAACAAAACCTGTACTGAGAATCCAGTCGTTTCATGAGTCACCAGCAGTAACCAAACCACCAGGTCAGATCTGTGGAGAGGCGAGCCTGCTCACCGTAACAGTGCAGGGATTTTAATAATGTAAAACTGAGAGAGCAGGAGGAATAAATGCGCCTCCTTCACCGCCGTGGATCAGATCAATATTTAATCACAAGTTATTTTTCTCAGCACGACTCAAGAAAACAGACGAGAGCAAAGATCAGAGTTTTAATGTGTTTTTTAAAATATATTATAAAGAATATTATAATTACGCTGCTAAATTCACACAGACGTCTGTCAGATTTGATGTACGTGAGCAAAATGTGTGATTCTGGTCTAAAACAGGACTAAACCAGATCTAAATCTGGTCTAAAACTGGACTAAACCAGATCTAAATCTGGTCTAAAACAGGACTAAACCAGATCTAAATCTGGTCTAAAACTGGACTAAACCAGATCTAAATCTGGTCTAAAACAGGACTAAACCAGATCTAAATCTGGTCTAAAACAGGACTAAACCAGATCTAAATCTGGTCTAAAACTGGACTAAACCAGATCTAAATCTGGTCTAAAACAGGACTAAACCAGATCTAAATCTGGTCTAAAACAGGACTAAACCAGTACTAAATCTGGTCTAAAACATGGAGAGATCAAACTTTATTGTCAGATCAATGATCTCCAAAACACAACCACAAGGACATGACAAACAAACAAAAACATAAGGCAAAAGACAAAGTTAAACAAGTGTCCACTTGTCACTTAGATTCTATGGGTTAAGCTCCTCATTTAGTTTCAAGATGGACAAAAGAATGTTCCAGTGTGACTCTTAAACGTTGGCACAGAGCGACGGCCTGATGGCAGCAGCTCAGACTCAGAGTGCAGAACATGGCTGAGGTCAGATGTTCTTATCCAGCCGCAGTGTTGTGATGATCCTCGGCCTCAGACTGTGGATCTGCCCCACGATCTCTGAACAGATTTTAATCAGTGTCTCAGAGCAGATTTAGCAGTGAGTGACAGACTGTACCACACAGAGGTACAAACCTGCAGGACACTGAGGATGACAGAGGTGAAAAACAGAAGCAGCACCTGAGGCTCCGAAAGAGCAGGAGACAGAGAAAAGTCTGTTCTTTGTTTAGTGTTTTTACAGATGAAGTCAATGTGATGCTGCCAAGACAATGAAGAGGAAACAGGACTAAACCAGGTCTAAAACAGGACTATTCCAGGTCTAAACCAGGTCTAAACCAGGTCTGAAACAGAACTATTTCAGATCTAAACCAGGTCTAGAACAGGACTATTCCAGGTCTTAATTGGTACTAAATTAGGTGTAAAACTGGACTCCATTATTGCTTCAGCTTCTATAACCGAGAACAGAACCCAGAGACCAAAATGAATTCATCTGACTTGAAGAGTAGATCACTGCCAAACCAGCAGGAGGCGCACCACAGTTTTAGACGCGCTGCTGTGTGCAGATGATTTATGAGAGAGAAAATATATTCTGTAGATTTGGATTTCCAGACTGGAGTGTTTTACTGTCTGAACTCTGTTTGCACAAACAATAGTTTAGAAAAACTGTGACTAATTATGATTAAAATTACCCCGATTATTATTTTTTCCATGAACAGCTCCTCAGAAACTCTCAGGAACGGGAATAAATCCAAAGCAAAATCTTTAACTTTTTAGGTTCTTTTTTAAGATAATGTAGCCGAGTGTATTTACCCTGTGGACATGTTTCTGCTGCTGCATCTTCAGAACCGGCCTGGTGCTGGTGGTGACGTGTCGTACATCAGCTGCTGTCACTTCCTGTAGGCGTGGTCAGCTGCTGTCACTTCCTGTAGGCGTGGTCAGCTGTTGTCACTTCCTGTAGGCGTGGTCAGCTGTTGTAACTTCCTGTGGGCGTGGTCAGCTGTTGTCACTTCCTGTGGGCGTGGTCAGCTGTTGTCACTTCCTGTAGGCGTGGTCGGCTGTTGTTACTTCCTGTAGGCGTGGTCAGCTGCTGTCACTTCCTGTAGGCGTGGTCAGCTGCTGTCACTTCCTGTAGGCGTGGTCAGCTGTTGTCACTTCCTGTAGGCGTGGTCAGCTGTTGTAACTTCCTGTGGGCGTGGTCAGCTGTTGTAACTTCCTGTAGGCGTGGTCAGCTGTTGTCACTTCCTGTAGGTGTGATCACCTGTTGTCACTTCCTGTGGGCGTGGTCAGCTGTTGTCACTTCCTGTAGGCATGGTCAGCTGTTGTCACTTCCTGTGGACGTGGTCAGCTGTTGTCACTTCCTGTGGACGTGGTCAGCTGTTGTCACTTCCTGTGGGCGTGGTCAGCTGTTGTCACTTCCTGTAGGCGTGGTCAGCTGTTGTAACTTCCTGTGGGCGTGGTCAGCTGTTGTAACTTCCTGTAGGCGTGGTCAGCTGTTGTCACTTCCTGTAGGCGTGGTCAGCTGTTGTCACTTCCTGTAGGCGTGGTCAGCTGTTGTCACTTCCTGTGGGCGTGGTCAGCTGTTATCACTTCCTGTAGGCGTGGTTAGCTGTTGTTACTTCCTGTGGGCGTGGTCAGCTGTTGTCACTTCCTGTGGGCTTGGTCAGCTGTTGTCACTTCCTGTGGGCGTGGTCAGCTGTTGTCACTTCCTGTAGGCATGGTCAGCTGTTGTCACTTCCTGTAGGCGTAGTCAGCTATTGTCACTTCCTGTGGGCGTGGTCAGCTGTTGTCACTTCCTGTAGGCGTGGTCAGCTGTAGTAACTTCCTGAGGGAGTGGTCAGCTGAAGTCACATCCGGTAGGCGTGGTCAGCTATTGTCACTTCCTGTGGGCGGGGTCAGCTGTTGTCACTTCCTGTAGGTGTGGTCAGCTGTTGTTACTTCCTGTGGGCGTGGTCAGCTGTTGTCCCTTCCTGTAGGTGTGATCACCTGTTGTCACTTCCTGTGGGCGTGGTCAGCTGTTGTCACTTCCTGTAGGCGTGGTCAGCTGTTGTCACTTCCTGTAGGCGTGGTCAGCTGTTGTCACTTCCTGTAGGCGTGGTCAGCTGTTGTCACTTCCTGTGGGCGTGGTCAGCTGTTATCACTTCCTGTAGGCGTGGTAAGCTGTTGTAACTTCCTGTGGGCGTGGTCAGCTGTTGTCACTTCCTGAGGGCGTGGTTGGCTGTTGTCACTTCCTGTAGGTGTGGTCAGCTGTTGTTACTTCCTGTGGGCGTGGTCAGCTGTTGTCCCTTCCTGTAGGTGTGATCACCTGTTGTCACTTCCTGTGGGCGTGGTCAGCTGTTGTCACTTCCTGTGGGCTTGGTCAGCTGTTGTCACTTCCTGTGGGCGTGGTCAGCTGCTGTCACTTCCTGTGGGCGTGGTCAGCTGTTGTCACTTCCTGTGGGCGTGGTCAGCTGTTGTCACTTCCTGTGGGCGTGGTCAGCTGTTGTCACTTCCTGTAGGCATGGTCAGCTGTTGTCACTTCCTGTGGACGTGGTCAGCTGTTGTCACTTCCTGTGGACGTGGTCAGCTGTTGTCACTTCCTGTGGGCGTGGTCAGCTGTTGTCACTGTTGTAATGAATTTTTTTTGGCGTAAGCGAAGGAAAATCCTTAAATGTGGCGACAGGAGCTCAGTGGGTCGAGTGTTTGTCACTGATCAGAAGGTTGGAGGTTTGAATCCAGCTCTGTGTCAGATCCACTGAACCACAGGTCGATGGTGCGACTCCAGCTCCACAGATGAAGCTGTCGTTTTCTTGGGGACACTTAAGCTCCTCCCCCCAGTGTCTGTGTTACACTGGTGAGTGAGTGTGTGATGTTCCTTGTTGTTTTGAGTTTTCAGGGTAGAAAACGCTGTATAAAAATGTACCTTTTATCCTTCAAATCCCAGTTCAGACTTTTCCATTTGCTCCTCGTCCCATTTTCGCTCCAAACATCTGCACCTGTTTCCATGTCGACCCTGCGGCCCTGACAGGGCGACAGGTGCACTGGAGCTGAAAACGTTTTCTCGAAGTCTCACTGCACCGTTTCACTCTTGGTTCTTTTATTAACATGACGTTTTCCTCCAGAACATCTCCATTAAAAAACGACACACCACTTATTCTTAAAGCTGCACTGCGCAACTTTCCTGGTGGAGGGTCCGCTGCCTGCTTGTTTCCATGGAGATGTTACTGTTATGTTAATGTTTTCCTTTACAGATCTGACCTGTAAAATGGCTTAATGCTGTGACCTGCTCGTCTCCATCGTGATACATCGGTTTAATCCGCACTGTGGAACATTCTGCAAAGCCATCACATCTCCATGGAGACCAGCAGTGGGCGGACCCTCCTCTAGAAATATTACGCAGTGCAGCTTTAAGAAGAAAAAAGGTTTGCATAACTCATTTTCTCATCCGTTCTTGAATTCCACGACGTCATATTTTCAGACGGAGTTCGGAGGTTAAAGTCACTCTGGGACATTTTCTGTTTTTGTGAGAAATCTTCAAACTTCTGATCCACAAAAGTTTCTCCTTCTCGTTCTTCGTTTGGGATCCGCTCCACAAACTCGTCACTTTAATCTGAACCAAGTCAACAAATCTGAAATCTGACAGTAAAAGGCCCGAAAATACACAAAACTGCCTCTTTAGAGCTTTAAGTCCTGTTCTAATGTTTCCTCCTCACAAACAGCTGGAGTCGTGTTTGTTTCATTCACATGTTTGAGTAACACTTTAATATTTGTCTGTTTACGTCTCCAAAGCTCCAAACGCTCTGTTCCACCTTGTGATGTCATGACGTGGTAGTTTTCGACATCCGCCTCTCACCTTTTGTTCAGTTATGATCGGCGATTCCTGGTCTGAAATGATCCAGATGAGTCTAGTGAAGGTTTGTGGAGTTTAAAAACACAGTGGAGCACTTCCTGTATCACCACATGATGACATCACAAGGTGGAACAGAGTGTTTTCAGTGTGAGAGAAGAGCTCAGCCCAGTGTAAATGTGCAGGTTTGTGTTCGGCAGAATGACGGAGTTTCATGTTTGTGTTTCGTGTTTCACTGGAGGCGTCGCCGTGGTAACAGTCCCACGTTGTGATGTCACAATTTACAATCAGGAAGTAAAATTACAAAACTAAAAATAAATCACCAAATAGTAAAAATTCGACCAAAACAGGTATTTCCACAGCTGATGCCGATTGTTTAAAATACAGATTAATATCGATATATCGATATATCGGTCTGTCACGAGTATAAGGCCTCCTCCAGGCCAAAGAAAAGTCAGGTCTGTGGAGGGGCGAGTCCTCTCAGAGCAGGGACACCAGTTTTACAGAGTTTTTTTTTCTGTGAAATAAAAAAAAAAAGCCACATTCTTTTCTTGTAATATCACAAACCCACAAGGACCCGTCACATTTAAAGCACTTTTCTCTTCCCAAAGTGTGAAAATAAAACTACCAAAACCAAAACCAAAACTAAATATCGACCTGTGCTGAGATTCAAGGCCGATATCCCATGTGCTAAAATGTACAAATATCGGTGCGATATATCGGCTCTTTCTCTGCTCAGAATAACAGCAGCTGTAGGAAAATCTTTTCTTTAAATATTATGATTTAACTGTGTTTTGGTCAAATAACTGAGGCCTTCAGGTGTTCTGGATGTTCCACAGTACGGCATTATTCTGTTTGGAGTTTTTTTGTTGGCCTATTTACATTTCACATATTTTTTACGATTTTTACCAACAACCAACATGTACTTATGCTGCTGTTTTGTTTTGTTTATGGAATTCATCTGGAAAAAAACTGCATTTTCTTCACTGTGAATAAGAACCCCGTCCAGGACTAAACCAGGTCTAAGCCAGGTCTAACCCAGGTCTAACCCAGGTCTAATCCAGGTCTAACCCAGGTCTAAACCAGGTCTAACCCAGGTCTAGTGTAGGACTAAACCAGGACAGACTCACTGATCCCTGGTCTGGTCTGGGTCTTGCTGGTCTCGTTCAGGTCCCGGTTTCTTTGTGGTCCAGGTTCTGCCTCTTTTTCAGTAGAACCTGAACTGGAGCCAGAGGAGGCAGATTTCACACAGGAAACACAAGTTTGACCCTTTAAACGTGTGGGAACAAAACTCAGGTCCAGGTCCAGGTCCTATAGGACCAGTATCTGGACCTAGAGGTCCAGGTCCAGGTCCTATAGGACCAGTATCTGGACCTAGAGGTCCAGGTCCTTGTCTTGTCTCTGTGTTTTCAGCTCAGAGGAAGGAAGCAGGAAGGAGGTTCAGAGCCGATACTGAGTCTGTGGCTCCTGCTTCACCTCAGGTTTACAGCAGATTCACAGGACGGACAGAGCAGGGCCCAAACCCACGGGCCCTTTATTTACCAGGGAATTATAGTTTTTGAAAAACTCTAAAAAATACATTCCCGAACCATTTTCCTTCAACAACTTTCAGTTTCTCTTCTTCTCCGTCAGTCGTCGATCTTCACTTGTTGCTTCTGGAGTCGACGATCGAGTCTTTTGGGCTTTTGTGCAGTGGGAAATCAGCAGAGGGAAGTGTGAGGTGCTTATAAAGTTGTTTTCTAACGTTTCCAGACACTAATGAGTGAACCAGAGCGTTTGGTTTGTTAGACTCGTGGCTGTTGTCAGATGGGTTAAAGTGGAGTTAAACTTCTTCAGTTTTACGTGGAAGTTCAGAACTTGCCCCCATCACTGCACTAGTTTGTTGTCTTGACAGACTCACTGCCACAGTGAGATCTCCACCGAGGAAACACTGATCTGTGCCGTTTTTTGGCTTCTGACAGAATTCCACCACCTCTAGAAACGACTTTAGCTTCAGACGGGCCCGAGTTCAGCTTTAGTGTCAGTTAAAATGATTCCCTTTGGATCTGTGCTTAACTGGTCTGTTGTTTAGTAAAAATAAGTCGTTTGGTGCCACAGCTCAGTCCTAATCTGGAGAGTCTCTGTGTCTGTTTGGGAGCCACAGATAATCTGCTCAGACCTGATGAAGGCCCCACCGGAGACACCAAAAATACCTGCTGTGCTCTGACCCTTCAGCATCAGCACAGAGCCACAGAACACAGTCAGACGTCTGGACGCGTTTATTTCACTCTCACATTCAAACTCACATCACACACGAGGTTATTTAGATTAGTTATTGACACTTTAGTCACAGAGAAGTGTAAACTCGAAAGATACGGATCCTCTCATCTTGTCGTCTTTGTCTCTTTATTTTTGGTTGTTTTTAGTTTAGTTCTGTAAAGTTATTGTGGAATTTCAGATGACGTCACAAAGTGGAACAGAGCGTTTGGAGCTTTGGAGATGTAAACAGACGAATAGTAAAGAAAGTCAAACATGTGAATGACACAAATAGAGATGTAACGATATCCAAGGTCTGAACCTCACGGTGCGATGTTCACTGCAACATGGTGCTCTGCATAAAGGCCTGTCAAAAAAATAAGAAAAAAAAAATATTGAGGTAAAAATGCCCTATTTTAAGTGAAATTTTCTGCCAGTGCAGTAACTTACCAAGTTTTCTTAAAACAAGAGGAAATCTGAATCTTGTTCTAAGCAGAAAACACGAGTTTCAAGTATTTATGGCAAGATTTTCCCCTTATTGGTTTGAGAAGGAAGTTAAAGAGGCTTAACCTGGACTGAGTTAATATAAAAAGTGCTTAGAATAAGTTGTAATATCGAGATAAGATAAATCAGGAGGAATATCTTGAAACAAGTAAAAATCTCATTTTATTAAGTAAAAACATGTTTAAATTGGTCTTTTAAGATGAGTCTGCTTAATTCAGGTCAGTTTATCTGTGCTCGTGAATCCTTTTTGCAGTGTGCTCTCCTCCCTCTCGTTCGTCTCCTCAGCGTTTCCTCTTCGCTTCGTTCGCCGTTAAACCTGCAGACGCATCGTTCCTCAGAGGCTGAACCTGAGCCGTCCTCCTGCTCCGGCCGGAAGCACCGAGCGTGAAGGAGCCGAGCCCAGGAGCCCAGGAACATGAGGAGAAATGACCGGGGCCCCGGGACACACACGACCAGAGCGCCGGGGCCCCGGGACACAACAGCTCTGGTGATTATGATTTAACAAAGCCGTAATGTCCGGGGAAGGACAGAGTCACCGAGGTCCACAAGTGTTTCTCCTTCTGGGTTTGGAAACACAAACTCGTCACGTTCAGCTTCAGGGTTAAAGTGTTAAAGTGTTAAAGTGTTAAAGTGTTAAAGTATTAAAGTGTTAAAGTGTTAAAGTGTTAAAGTGTTAAACTGTTAAACTGTTAAACTGTTAAAGTGTTAAAGTGTTAAAGTGTTAAAGTGTTAAAGTGTTAAAGTGTTAAAGTATTAAAGTGTTAAAGTGTTAAAGTGTTAAAGTGTTAAAGTGTTAAACTGTTAAAGTGTCGCCTGAAACACTCACGACTTTAGAGTCGAAGAGTGAAACCAGCTTTTCCCAATCTGTGCCGATTACAGAGAAATAAACTATAAACCAGGACTAAACCAGGACTAAACCAGGACTAAACCAGGTACTAAACCAGGTACTAAACCAGGACTAAACCAGGACTAAACCAGGACTAAACCAGGACTAAACCAGGTACTAAACCAGGTACTAAACCAGGACTAAACCAGGACTAAACCAGGACTAAACCAGGACTAAACCAGGTACTAAACCAGGTACTAAACCAGGACTAAACCAGGACTAAACCAGGACTAAACCAGGACTAAACCAGGACTAAACCAGGTACTAAACCAGGTACTAAACCAGGACTAAACCAGGACTAAACCAGGACTAAACCAGGACTAAACCAGGACTAAACCAGGTACTAAACCAGGACTAAACCTGAGACTCGTCTCATCTTATTTTAAACAAAATTGTCTCTAGAAAACTGTGATGTCACATGTGATGCTCAACAGCAACAAAATCACATTTAAAATTCAATATTTGTCCAAATGTTTTAATAACTTAACAATTTCAAAAGTTTCACAAACTTTACATAACATCATTTATATTCATACTGAACAAACTTTCAAACTTTTATTATTATCATCATTTTGCTGAGTGAGGAGTGAGGGGGAGTATGGCATGTATGTTGTGGTATTTTTTTTTTCTTTTGGACATTTTCTGTTTTCTTTATGTATAATTAAAAAATAAATCTAACAGAAAGTTTATGGAGAAAATGAGAAGATGTGAAATGTAGAAGCAGCAGAAGCCGTGTGGAGCTGTAGAGACGTGAGTTCTGTTCTCGTTCCTCTGGTCAGTGTCTCAGATGAGACGTTTCCTCTTTACTCTGGGTCTGCGAACTATCTGTGAGTGTGTGTGTATATATGTGTGTATATGTGTGTGTATATGTGTGTATATGTGTGTATACGTGTGTATACGTGTGTATACGTGTGTATATGTGTGTATACGTGTGTATATGTGTGTATATGTGTGTATATGTGTGTATATGTGTGTATATGTGTGTATATGTGTGTATACGTGTGTATACGTGTGTATATGTGTGTATATGTGTGTGTATATGTGTGTATATGTGTGTATACGTGTGTATATGTGTGTATATGTGTGTATATGTGTGTATATGTGTGTATACGTGTGTATACGTGTGTATACGTGTGTATACGTGTGTATATGTGTGTATATGTGTGTATATGTGTGTATATGTGTGTGTATATGTGTGTATACGTGTGTATATGTGTGTATATGTGTGTGTATGTGTGTATATGTGTGTATATGTGTGTATGTGTATATGTGTGTATATGTGTGTATGTGTGTATATGTGTGTATATGTGTGTATGTGTATATGTGTGTATATGTGTGTATATGTGTGTATATGTGTGTATATGTGTGTATATGTGTGTATATGTGTGTATATGTGTGTGTATGTGTGTGTATATGTGTGTATATGTGTGTATATGTGTGTATATGTGTGTATATGTGTATATGTGTGTATATGTGTGTATATGTGTGTATATGTGTGTATATGTGTGTATATGTGTGTGTATATGTGTGTATATGTGTGTATATGTGTATACGTGTGTATATGTGTGTATATGTGTATACGTGTGTATACGTGTGTATATGTGTGTATATGTGTGTATATGTGTATACGTGTGTATACGTGTGTATATGTGTGTATATGTGTATACGTGTGTATACGTGTGTATACGTGTGTATATGTGTGTATATGTGTGTATACGTGTGTATATGTGTGTATATGTGTGTATATGTGTGTATACGTGTGTATATGTGTGTATATGTGTGTATACGTGTGTATACGTGTGTATATGTGTGTATATATGTGTGTGTATATGTGTATATGTGTGTGTATATGTGTATATGTGTGTGTATATGTGTGTATGTGTATATGTGTATATGTGTGTATATGTGTGTGTGTGTATATGTGTATATGTGTGTATATGTGTATATGTGTGTATGTGTGTGTATATGTGTATATGTGTGTATATGTGTGTGTATATGTGTATATGTGTGTATATGTGTGTATATGTGTGTATATGTGTGTGTATATGTGTGTATATGTGTATATGTGTGTATATGTGTGTATATGTGTGTATATGTGTGTGTATATGTGTGTATATGTGTGTATATGTGTGTATATGTGTGTATATGTGTGTCTTAATCTTTACACAGATTAATGCCACACTGGAACATTCAGCAACTGAAATTTAGAAAAACGTGTAAATCTTGTGCTGCTTTTTCATCTCTGCACTGGAACAAAACCGTCTCTGAGTCAATGACCTGAACTTAGGACATTTTACTTTATTTGAGTTGATTCATCTTGAAATAATCTGCAGTGGAATAAAGGGTTTTTCTTAATTCAGGCGACATTTGATTTTATTTCTTATTTTAACTGCAAAAAGTTGTTTTTCTTATTTTAGGTGCAGTAAGACATATTTTCATATTTCAGGTACATAAATCTCACTGCAGCGGCCGAGCATTTTTCTTGTCAAGTGAAATTTACTCAAATCGCTGTAAAACTTTCTTAACCGAAGACACTTTAACTCGACTAGATTTAGTTTTTTGCGGTGCGAATGTTCCGCAGTGTGGCATTAAACGCTTTTCTAGCATTTATGTGTTTGTTTTTATTGCTCCAAAATGCCTCTTCAAACCTTGGGTCAGGAAAGTTCCGCAGTGTAACCGTGGCAACAGATCTCTAATTAGCCCTGATTAGTTCCTGTGTATTTAAGACGACGCTGCGTTTGCTGCGTTTACGTCATTTTAAACCTTTTGATCCCGGATCAGATCTGCAGTGATTTGAGTTAAATCGAGTTCATCCTGGACGCTGATTTGGTTCAGAGTTTTCGGAGTTACAACATTTGTTTGATCAAGAATTCCAGCTAAATTTGGACGATTTTCTTAATGATAATTGTGTTTTTATGTCCGTTTAATCAAGTTTGTCTGATTAAATAAATGACGTGATCCAGACGTAAAACAGTTTCTCATGGTGACGTCTCCTCCCGTCTGCTCCTTTACAACCATTTTTCAGTCTCAAAAACAGTGGAGATGTGGAGACCCTTCATATTCATTTTTATTTTATTTATTTTTATTTTATTATATTTAAATGCATTTATTTTAAAGTTATTTATTGTTTTTTTTATTTGATTGTGTTTATGTTAAATGTATTTATTTTAATTTTATTTATTTTATTTTAATTTATTCTATTTTAATTGTATTTAATTTTATTTATTTTAATGTTATTTATCCTCCCTCTCTCCTCTTTTTATTTTTCTAACTATTTTTTAGTCTCAAGGAGAGTCTATTAGTTTAATTTTATTTATTTTATTTTAATTTATTCTATTTTAATTGTATTTAATTTTATTTATTTTAATTTAATTTTAATTTTATTTATTTGTATTTTGGAGACAGCCATTCATATTAATTTAATTTATTTTGATTTCATTGTATTTAATTGTATTTATTTTAATTTATTTTATTTGTTTTTTTATTTATTTTATTTTATTTTTTTTAGTCTCAAAACAGGAGACAGCCATTCATATAATAATTTATTTTATTTGTTTTTTTATTTATTTTATTTTATTTTTTTTAGTCTCAAAACAGGAGACAGCCATTCATATAATAATATACATATAATTAGTTTTTATTTATTTTCTTGTATTTAATTTTAATGTTATTTCTTTTTTGTATGATTTATTCTATACATTTTATTCTGTTCATTTTCTTAAATAAATGTGAAGCTGCGGTGACAAAAATAAACTCACTTTTCGCAGCGTCTCGTTAAAACTCGGTTCGAGGCGCGTGCGTTGAGGCGCGCTGTCTCCTGTTGCCCGGTAACCGCTATTCCACAAAAGCACGTGAAGGAGGCACGAGGCCGAGTTACGCTGCGTCCACGCGCGCTAGAGCGTCTACGTGAACAAAAGACCGCGAACGTGGCCGCCATCTTGGGACTGTAAGAAGAGCTGGAATTGAATGGAAAGTTTTATTTAAAAAAACAAAAACAAAAAACGGACACAAACAAAAGAAAAGAAAAGAGCCATTACGCTTCTGCGCTTTATCTTTATTTCACTGATAAATTCTGATCTAAACTACTTTATTTGACCTTAATAAATCATTTTTATTGTGATGTTTGTCTGTTTTTACTCTGTGTGAACAATACGCCAACATGACTCACTGTTCTGTCCGGAGGATAATATCGGCAAAAATAATGCACATATTTAGTTATTTAGTTTAGCTTCTTTTGTCAAAATTGTTAAAACAGACCTGTGCTTTGCTTTCGGAATCGCTCTTTTTGTAAACTGTTCAAGAAGAAAACACTTTTTTATTGCTACTTATTTATACGTTTATTATTTATATTTTCAAGCCCTCAAATTCAAAATTGTGTAAAATTTGCAGCGAATTTTGACTGTTGAAATGCTTGAAAATATCTGCTGAATATTAAAAAGGTGAAAAAGTGCACTTAAAATTTCAGCAACTAAAATTCAGAATAAAAAAACATGTTTTCTGATAGTTAAAAAAATTGCGAAAGTGAAAAATTCAGCGGTATCTAAAATTCGATGAAACAAATTATATTTCATACAAAAATACAGTTTACTGTTCCACAATTTTATTATCACCAACTGCCACAAACCAGGGATGTCAAAATGTTTTATTTTGAAAATCTGTTCACCCTACGGAAACGTGGATTGAGCCTCTAACAGTTTAAATTTGCACATTTTATTTCCATAAACGCTCTTCCGCTCTCACTTTGAACTAACAGATCTGTTATTAAACGAAAGATTCGGATCCCGTAGCAAAGTCAAAAATACGGTCGTAGTGAGCTCGTGCTACTGTTGGTTACCATGGGAACAAGCGCCTCTAGTGTTTCCTAATAAGGTGTGGGCGTGGCGTATGCAAATGAGCCTCTCTCTCCGTGAATAGACCCGGGCTCCTCCTCTAAAGCCACTGTGGAACATCCGGACGGAGAGCGGGAGACACGGACCGAAACACCGGGACAAAGTGCACCTCAGCTCCGCGTACGGCCGCACCAGGACCCGCCAGGACCCCGCCAGGACTCCGCCAGAAACCCCCCGAGAGCCCCGGAGCACGAACCATGGCCTCCAAATGCCCCAAATGCGACAAGACGGTTTATTTCGGTGAGTAAAGGCGCGATTTTTGGGGCATTTCGGAGCCACTTTTGTGAATGGGAAGATGCGCTGCGCGGCTCTGACAGCTTCACTCTGCATTTCTTTGACATTTTTACGCACATCAATGCTCCGTAATGCATTTTTAAGCCTTCTTACGTGTCTTAAACCGTTACTAAATCAAAATGCATTGGATGATTTTTGCACGTGTCTTTTGTTTTCATCATAAAAAAAAAAAACGAGACGCAATGACGTAACGCGACGTCTAAGCCTGATTATGATCGTTTTTTAATTGATTTTATTGTATTTGCTGAAACTGTATGGCGTTTTATCGTTTTATCTGGTGAATTTGCCCGTCTTCAGATGGTTTTCTTTAGTTATTTTTGGATTGGGATAAATAATAGCTTGGAAATAGAGGAAATTCCAGCTAAATGAGATGTTATTTGCACTATTCCTGCTGACTTTGCGCGTTTTTCTGCCACTAAATTACAGCTGTGGAGTTTAGTCTGCAGCTTTGTCATTCCTGCACTGGTTTATTACTCTTTCATTACGCTTAAATTGTGTTTTAAAGTGTTTTTTACTAAATGTGGGTTAGAATAACAGCCCCGGTTTGTAGAATGTCTCACTTGGTCCTGCACATTCCTCAGAAAAAGCCCATTTTGGTCCCAGACAGTGGGAATGATGGACTGTCCGGACTTTGGGAAAACGAGGAGCTGGAAAAGCAGAGTAAACAAACGTGTAATAGGCAAATATTTGGGTCTAAAGGAGAGTGAAGCGGTTCTGGAAGTGACGGGAATGAGGGAGATTTGTCATTCTTGTTTTGAAACGAAGATTCAGTTTTAAGATTTTGGCAAAAAAAATGTGTAAATGTGATTTTTTTAATATCAGAAACACGTCCAGAAAACGGAAGACTGAAGTATGAACGGCTGAATCGGTTCAGTCCTGGTTCAGTCCTGGTTCAGTCCTGGTTCAGTCCTGGTTTTCAGACCTGGTTTAGACCTGGTTCTGTCCTGGTTTAGTCTTAGTTTTCAGACTTGATTTAGTCCTGGTTTTGTCCTGAATTAGTCCTGGTTTTGTTCTGGTTTTGCCTTGATTCTCAGACCTGGTTTAGACCTGGTTTTAGCCTTGGTTTTCAGAGTTGGTTCAGTCCTGGTTCAGTCCTGGTCCAGTCCTGGTTTAGTCCTGGTTCAGTCCTGGTTCAGTCCTGGTTTTGTCCTGTTTAGCCTTGGTTTTCAGAGCTGGTTTAGTCCTGGGTTACTTCTGCCTTAGTTCTGGTTTAGTTCTGGTTTAGTCCTGGTTTTGTCCTGAATTAGTCCTGGTTTAGTTCTGGACTAGTCCTGGGTTTGTCCTGAATTAGTCCTAGTTTAGTTCTGGTTTAGTCCTGGTTTAGTTCTAGTTTAGTCCTCGATTAGTCCTTTTAGCCTTGGTTTTCAGTCCCGGTTCAGTCCTGGTTCAGTCCTGGTTCAGTCCTGTTTAGCCTTGGTTTTCAGACCTGGTTTAGACCTGGTTCAGTCCTGGTTTAGTCCTGGTTTAGTCCAGTTTTAGTCCTGGTTTAGTCCTTGATTAGTCCTTTTAGTCCTGGTTTTCAGACCTGGTTTAGCCTTGATTCTCAGTCCTGTTTTAGTCCAGTTTTAGTCCAGTTTTAGTCCAGGTTTAGTCCTGGTTTAGTCCTGGTTTAGTCCTGGGTCTACAGTTTTACCTGTTTTATTTGCATTCTGTAAATCCTGATTATGTTGTTGGATTTGTGTTGTTTGCAGATTAAATTCCCTTAAACATTTTGCAGCTTTGTGAACTCAAACCTTCTAATTCGGTGGTGATGATGAATATTTCTGTACAAATATAAAAACACGTCTCGTTTTCGCGCTCTGGATCCGACAGTTTGTAATTTGTTGTGTTTGGTGCCCGTCCAGGGTTTGGCAGTTGGTTTGTGAAGGTGCCAAGACTCCAGCGCTGCCGTATGTCGCCAAAACCGTCTGCGGGAGAATCACAGGGTTTAGAGTCTGCGGGAGAATCACAGGGTTTAGAGTCTGCGGGAGAATCACAGGGTTTAGAGTCTGCGGGAGAATCACAGGGTTTAGAGTCTGCGGGAGAATCACAGGGTTTAGAGTCTGCGGGAGAATCACAGGGTTTAGAGTCTGCGGGAGAATCACAGGGTTTAGAGTCTGCGGGAGAATCACAGGGTTTAGAGTCTGCGGGAGAATCACAGGGTTTAGAGTCTGCGGGAGAATCACAGGGTTTAGAGTCTGCGGGAGAATCACAGGGTTTAGAGTCTGCGGGAGAATCACAGGGTTTAGAGTCTGCGGGAGAATCACAGGGTTTAGAGTCTGCGGGAGAATCACAGGGTTTAGAGTCTGCAGGAGAATCACAGGGTTTAGAGTCTGCGGGAGAATCACAGGTTTTAGAGTCTACAGGAGGATCACACGTTTTAGAGTCTGCGGGAGACTCACAGGGTTTAGAGTCTGCGGGAGAATCACAGGGTTTAGAGTCTGCGGGAGAATCACAGGGTTTAGAGTCTGCGGGAGAATCACAGGGTTTAGAGTCTGCGGGAGAATCACAGGGTTTAGAGTCTGCGGGAGAATCACAGGGTTTAGAGTCTGCGGGAGAATCACAGGGTTTAGAGTCTGCGGGAGAATCACAGGGTTTAGAGTCTGCGGGAGAATCACAGGGTTTAGAGTCTGCAGGAGAATCACAGGGTTTAGAGTCTGCGGGAGAATCACAGGGTTTAGAGTCTACAGGAGGATCACAGGGTTTAGAGTCTGCGGGAGAATCACAGGGTTTAGAGTCTGCTGGAGAATCACAGGGTTTAGAGTCTGCGGGAGAATCACAGGGTTTAGAGTCTGCAGGAGAATCACAGGGTTTAGAGTCTGCGGAAGAATCACAGGGTTTAGAGTCTGCAGGAGAATCACAGGGTTTAGAGTCTGCGGGAGAATCACAGGGTTTAGAGTCTACAGGAGGATCACAGGGTTTAGAGTCTGCGGGAGAATCACAGGGTTTAGAGTCTACAGGAGGATCACAGGGTTTAGAGTCTGCAGGAGAATCACAGGGTTTAGAGTCTGCAGGAGGATCACAGGGTTTAGAGTCTGCAGGAGAATCACAGGGTTTAGAGTCTGCGGGAGAATCACAGGGTTTAGAGTCTACAGGAGGATCACAGGGTTTAGAGTCTGCAGGAGAATCACAGGGTTTAGAGTCTGCGGGAGAATCACAGGGTTTAGAGTCTGCAGGAGAGTCACAGGGTTTAGAGTCTGTTTGAGAATCACAGGGTTTAGAGTCTGCAGCAGGAGAATCACAGGGTTTAGAGTCTGCGGGAGAATCACAGGGTTTAGAGTCTGCGGGAGAATCACAGGGTTTAGAGTCTGCGGGAGAATCACAGGGTTTAGAGTCTGCAGGAGAATCACAGGGTTTAGAGTCTGCAGAAGAATCACAGGGTTTAGAGTCTGCAGGAGAATCACAGGGTTTAGAGTCTGCGGGAGAATCACAGGGTTTAGAGTCTGCAGGAGAATCACAGGGTTTAGAGTCTGCAGGAGAATCACAGGGTTTAGAGTCTGCAGGAGAATCACAGGGTTTAGAGTCTGCGGGAGAATCACAGGGTTTAGAGTCTGCGGGAGAATCACAGGGTTTAGAGTCTGCGGGAGAATCACAGGGTTTAGAGTCTGCGGGAGAATCACAGGGTTTAGAGTCTGCGGGAGAATCACAGGGTTTAGAGTCTGCGGGAGAATCACAGGGTTTAGAGTCTGCGGGAGAATCACAGGGTTTAGAGTCTGCGGGAGAATCACAGGGTTTAGAGTCTGCAGGAGAATCACAGGGTTTAGAGTCTGCGGGAGAATCACAGGGTTTAGAGTCTGCGGGAGAATCACAGGGTTTAGAGTCTGCGGGAGAATCACAGGGTTTAGAGTCTGCGGGAGAATCACAGGGTTTAGAGTCTGCAGGAGAATCACAGGGTTTAGAGTCTGCAGGAGAATCACAGGGTTTAGAGTCTGCAGGAGAATCACAGGGTTTAGAGTCTGCGGGAGAATCACAGGGTTTAGAGTCTGCAGGAGAATCACAGGGTTTAGAGTCTGCAGGAGAATCACAGGGTTTAGAGTCTGCAGGAGAATCACAGGGTTTAGAGTCTGCAGGAGAATCACAGGGTTTAGAGTCTGCAGGAGAATCACACGTTTGACAAACGACAGAAGTTTATATTTTAGGGCTGCAACGATTAAATAAAATTTTGTCGACATGAAATTTCATTGTCGACTCGTCGTTTTATCATTTTATTTTGGATCTTAATAATCGTGTGTGTGAAGAATCCGCATGAGTGTGTGTAATGAAAGTGTAATGCTCCTCCGGTGGTGGTGGGGGCAGTAATGCTCCTCCGGTAGTGGTGGGGGCAGTAATGCTCCTCCGGTAGTGGTGGGGGCAGTAATGCTCCTCCGGTACTGGTGGGGGCAGTAATGCTCCTCCGGTACTGGTGGGGGCAGTAATGCTCCTCCGGTACTGGTGGGGGCAGTTGTGCGCCTCCGGTAGTGGTGGGGGCAGTATTGCTCCTCCGGTAGTGGTGGGGGCAGTAATGCTCCTCCGGTAGTGGTGGGGGCAGTAATGCTCCTCCGGTAGTGGTGGGGGCAGTAATGCTCCTCCGGTAGTGGTGGGGGCAGTAATGCTCCTCCGGTAGTGGTGGGGGCAGTAATGCTCCTCCGGTAGTGGTGGGGGCAGTAATGCTCCTCCGGTAGTGGTGGGGGCAGTAATGCTCCTCCGGTAGTGGTGGGGGCAGTAATGCTCCTCCGGTACTGGTGGGGGCAGTAGTGTCTTTCCCTCCTCAGTCAGTCAGTGAAGACCCTGAGCTGAATGTGAGAAGCACCGTCACAGCAGCGGAGGCTTCGGCTCAGAGTCGGCCTGAGGAGAACGGGAAAAGTTTGAGGCCGCGACAGTCAAAGGTGTGGGAGCGTTTTAAGGACAGTAGAAATCATAAAGATAATCGTGGCTGATCGTTCCTGGATCTGTAGATTAGTCGACTCCTAAAAGAATCGTTAGTTTTCGCCCTTTTACATATAAAACTGTTTGAGATTAAATTACAGAAACATTTTCTGCTTTTGTCAACTCACGTTTCCACAGACTTTCCACTTCTACTGCTGCTAATTCTGTCGCTGCTTTTTAGACCTCGTTTAGTCCTGCTTTAGTCCTGCTTTAGTCCTGGTTTAGTCCTGGTTTAGTCCTGGTTTAGTCCTGCTTTAGACCTGGTCTAGTCCTGGTTTAGTCCTGGTTTAGTCCTGGTTTAGTCCTGGTTTAGTCCTGGTTTAGTCCTGCTTTAGGCCTGGTCTAGTCCTGGTTTAGTCCTGGTTTAGTCCTGCTTTAGTCCTGGTTTAGTCCTGGTTTAGTCCTGGTTTAGACCCGGTCTTGCAGTTTGAGTCCACAGATGTCACAGAGGAAAGAGGATTAAATGAGCTCAGGACAAAAACATAAACACAAATTATCGCTGTGTTTCTCATGACGCCGAGCTTCTGTGTGTTTCCCTCATGTTGTGTGTTTTTTCCGTCCTGTTGTGTGTTTTTTTGACCTGTTGTGTGTTTTTCCCTCATGTTGTGTGTTTTTCCCTCATGTTGTGTGTTTTTTTGACCTGTTGTGTGTTTTTTCCCTCATGTTGTGTGTTTTTTTGACCTGTTGTGTGTTTTTTCCGTCCTGTTGTGTGTGTTTCCCTCATGTTGTGTGTTTTTTCCTTCATGTTGTGTGTTTTTTTCGTCATGTTGTGTGTTTTTTCGTCCTGTTGTGTTTTTTTCGTCATGTTGTGTGTTTTTTCGTCCTGTTGTGTGTTTTTTCTGTCCTGTTGTGTGTTTTTTCCGTCCTGTTGTGTTTTTTTCGTCATGTTGTGTGTTTTTTCGTCCTGTTGTGTGTTTTTTCTGTCCTGTTGTGTGTTTTTTCCGTCCTGTTGTGTGTTTTTTCCTTCATGTTGTGTGTTTTTTCCGTCCTGTTGTGTGTTTTTTCCTTCATGTTGTGTGTTTTTTCGTCCTGTTGTGTGTTTTTTCTGTCCTGTTGTGTGTTTTTTCGTCCTGTTGTGTGTTTTTTCGTCCTGTTGTGTTTTTTTCGTCATGTTGTGTGTTTTTTCGTCCTGTTGTGTGTTTTTTCCCTCATGTTGTGTGTTTTTTCCTGCACGTTGTTTGTTTTTTCCGTCCTGTTGTGTGTTTTTTCCGTCCTGTTGTGTGTTTTTTTGACCTGTTGTGTGTTTTTTCCGTCCTGTTGTGTGTTTTTTTGACCTGTTGTGTGTTTTTCCCTCATGTTGTGTGTTTTTCCCTCATGTTGTGTGTTTTTTCCGTCCTGTCGTGTGTTTTTTCCGTCCTGTTGTGTGTTTTTTCCGTTCTGTTGTGTGTTTTTTCCGTCCTGTTGTGTGTTTTTTCGTCCTGTTGTGTGTTTTTTCCCTCATGTTGTGTGTTTTTTTCGTCATGTTGTGTGTTTTTTCCTTCATGTTGTGTGTTTTTTCTGTCCTGTTGTGTGTTTTTTCGTCCTGTTGTGTTTTTTTCGTCATGTTGTGTGTTTTTTCGTCCTGTTGTGTGTTTTTTCTGTCCTGTTGTGTGTTTTTTCCGTCCTGTTGTGTGTTTTTTCCTTCATGTTGTGTGTTTTTTCCGTTCTGTTGTGTGTTTTTTCCGTCCTGTTGTGTGTTTTTTCCCTCATGTTGTGTGTTTTTTCCGTCCTGTTGTGTGTTTTTTTGACCTGTTGTGTGTTTTTTCCCTCATGTTGTGTGTTTTTTCCGTCCTGTTGTGTGTTTTTCCCTCATGTTGTGTGTTTTTTTGACCTGTTGTGTGTTTTTTCCCTCATGTTGTGTGTTTTTTCCGTCCTGTTGTGTGTTTTTCCCTCATGTTGTGCGTTTTTCCCTCATGTTGTGCGTTTTTTCCGTCCTGTTGTGTGTTTTTTCCATCCTGTTGTGTGTTTTTTCTGTCGTGTCGTGTGTTTTTCTGCTTTGTGCGTCCTGATTTCATTTGTCACGGGTCAGAATCGATTCCGTGAGCGGATGGAGCTGGATTATGTAACGCCGCGTCCACAGCTGCTCATGTGAAATCATGTTTGTGTAAATAGTTCCTGTTGTGGAGCACAGAGCATCATGGGTAATAAATATGAACAGACGTGTAAAGCTGCAGTGTGGAACTTTCTCTTCCTGGAGACCAAACCAGACCAAGTCGTTCCGGGTCTTGTTCTTGAGCTATAAAACCACCTGTGATTGAATAAACGGAAGGTTTAATGTCACACTGTGGAATATTCCAGGCAAAACAGTAACATCTCCATGGAGACAAGCAAGTGACTCACCCTCTACCAGAAAAGTTTCACAATGCATCTTTAAATGACTGGGCTAATGTTGCAAAAGAGATAAAACACTGAGGACACGACTGATCTGAATTATAAAATGCAGACGTCACATTCACCAAAAATTCTCCGGAATTTTTTTAACGTTGACGGGAAAATCTGAAGGCGTCCGTCATTTTGACAGATTCCACTGAGGGGATGAACCATAAATGTAAGTAGTTCACACTGGGATGAGGCTAAATTTTCTTAATCCATTTTCAATCATTAACATTTTTTTGTTAAAATTAATGATCATTATTCTTCCTGTTCCTAATCTGCATAAATAAACTCAACTTTAAACATAAACATCCCGACTCCAGAGCCTCAGTGTGAGGTCAGAATGAGTTTAATGCAGATTTAAACATTTACGTTTTACACAAACTAAACTTAAAACCACATGACTCATTTGCATAAACTGTAAGCGCTGAAAAAACTGATGCTTCAGCTTCTGTGGGACTAAAGGACTCGACTCAGTGAATATGAGTGTTCTCTCTGTGACGGAGGATGTTCTGCCGATGCTGAGTCTGTTCTGTGGCGTTGGAGATGCTGCGTGGGAAGAACAAGCAACAAAAACAGATAACGCTGATGATCCAGGGGGCGCTAATGTTCCGGCGCAGGTGGAGGTTAAGCAGGAGCACTGTGTTCAGACCTGGTTCAGTCCTGGTTTAGTCCTGGTTCAGACCTGGTTTAGTCCTGGTTTAGTCCTGGTTTAGTCCTGGTTTAGTCTGGGTTCAGTCCTGGTTCAGTCCTGGTTTAGTCCTGGTTTAGTCTGGGTTCAGTCCTGGTTCAGTCCTGGTTCAGTCCTGGTTTAGTCCTGGTTTAGTCCTGGTTTAGTCCTGGTTTAGTCCTGGTTTAGTCTGGGTTTTTTCTTGGGTTTTACACTCTCTTTAGACAATCTCCTGTGATTTTCCACATTAAATGGTCGAACTTTCTTTTCTATTCCTGCGTGATCCTCAGTGCTCCAGGTCCAAACCAGGTCTAAACCAGGTCCAAACCAGGTCCAAACCAGGTCCAAACCAGGTCCAAACCAGGTCCAAACCAGGTCTAAACCAGGTCTAAACCAGGTCTAAACCAGGTCTAAACCAGGTCTAAACCAGGTCTAAACCCAGGTCTAAACCAGGTCTAAACCTAGGTCTAAACCTAGGTCTAAACCAGGTCTAAACCCAGGTCTAAACCCAGGTCTAAACCAGGTCTAAACCTAGGTCTAAACCTAGGTCTAAACCAGGTCTAAACCAGGTCTAAACCAGGTCTAAACCAGGTCTAAACCAGGTCTAAACCCAGGTCTAAACCAGGTCTAAACCTAGGTCTAAACCTAGGTCTAAACCAGGTCTAAACCAGGTCTAAACCAGGTCTAAACCAGGTCTAAACCAGGTCTAAACCAGGTCTAAACCAGGTCCAAACCAGGTCCATGGCTTTATCTCTTTGCTCTTTCTCTGGCTCTGTGGCGGCTCCAGCTCTTCGTTTGTGGACTAAAGCCGCTGTAGTTCAGGCGCAGCTCAGAATAAACCCACTTTGTCCATATGATAAAAGTGTTAACGGTCGTTCAGCCCGAATCTGCAGCAGCGAGTGAGTCACAGCTTCCCCCAGAGAAACACTCCTGCTTTATGTAACCGGCACAGGCAGGAGCAGAGGAGGCAGGAGCAGAGGAGGCAGGAGCAGAGGAGGCAGGAGCAGAGGAGGCAGGAGCAGAGGAGGCAGGAGCAGAGGAGCAGAGGAGGCAGGAGCAGAGGAGGCAGGAGCAGAGGAGGCAGGAGCAGAGCTGACAGGAGCAGGAGTTATTCTGGGAGGGGTGTGTCTGGCGTCTCCAGCGGGACCAGGATGTGGTTTACAGGCGGCAAACGTCAAAAATAGGACCTTCGGAAAAAGCTCGTTATGAGAAAAAGTGAAGTTTGAGTCAGAGGAAAGTCCTGACGGGTTTGTAATGTACAGAAACGTCACAGTGAATGAACGAATGAATGAATGAATGAATGAATGAATGAATGCCTTTATTTGTCACTTCCTGCACATGTACAAGACACACAAAGCGATCTGGGACCTGCCGCCCCGTCCGGACCCCAACAACATACAAAAAACAGTTTTACACGGGGAAGACAACACGGCCCGGACAGGAAGGAAGGAAACGAGAAACAGCAACACCTGAGGACAGAGGGAGGAGAATAAAAAGAGGAAGGCCCCAGACCAGGCCTCAGACCAGGCTCCAGACCAGGCTCCAGACCAGGCTCCAGACCAGGCTCCAGACCAGGCTCCAGACCAGGCTCCAGACCAGGCTCCAGACCAGGCTCCAGACCAGGCCCTAGACCAGGCTCCAGACCAGGCTCCAGACCAGGCTCCAGACCAGGCCCCAGACCAGGCTCCAGACCAGGCTCCAGACCAGGCTCCAGACCAGGCTCCAGACCAGGCTCCAGACCAGGCCCCAGACCAGGCCCCAGACCAGGCTCCAGACCAGGCTCCAGACCAGGCCCCAGACCAGGCTCCAGACCAGGCTCCAGACCAGGCTCCAGACCAGGCCCCAGACCAGGCCCCAGACCAGGCCCCAGACCAGGCTCCAGACCAGGCTCCAGACCAGGCTCCAGACCAGGCTCCAGACCAGGCTCCAGACCAGGCTCCAGACCGGGCTCCTAACGGGGCTTCGTATGGAAGGAGAACACAAAGTATTTGGTGACGTTGATTAGTCGTTTTCAAATGTCTCGAATGTTTATTTCAACTTTACGCAGCAGCAGGAGAAGAACATCTTAAACTCCTGGTTTAGTCCTGGTTTTTAGACCTGGTTTAGACCTGGTTTAGTCCTTGTTTACTCCTGGTTTAGACCTGGTTTAGACCTGGTTTGATCTTGGTTTAGTCCCGTTTTTTAGACCTGGTTTAGTCCTGTTTTCAGACCTGGTTTATGCCGTGTTCTGTTGAATGTCGGTAGTGGATAAATCCGAGTCCGTTCTCCTGATCCGTTGTAAATTCGTTCCACTGCAACAGTCGGGAAAATGTGAACACCCGAGAAAGATTAACGTCCGACTCCGAACCAGCGAGTTTGTGTTTCTGAACTTGGATTTGATCGGCCGTTCTGTCGCACTTTCTTGAGGCCCAGCAGCATTAGTCTTGGTTTTCACATTGACTCCCTGTTCTTTCTCATGTGCACTTTAAGATCCTGGTCCTGGTCCTGGTCCTGGTCCTGGTCCTGGTCCTGGTCCTGGTCCTGGTCCTGGTCTTGGTCCTGGTCCTGGTCCTGGTCCAGATCCTGGTCTTTAGAACCCTGAGGTCCACCAGCCGACACCTGCTGATGGAGCTGCGGACAAACTTTAAAACCCGAGGAGACAGAAGCTTTTGGATGCTTTTAAAAGTTACAGTGTTCCTTTAAACTAAACTTAAAAGTTACACAGTGTTCCTTTAAACTAAACTTTCGTGTTCAAAGTGACGTTCTGTTCCGTGTTTAGTTTCCGTGTCTTTAATTTGCAGCTGTTCACAAACGGGAAAGAGCCCAGAACTTTCCTCCTCAGATTTGACTTTCCACTTCTAAATGTTGCTCATTTTGTCAGATGCTTTTCAGACCTGGTTTAGTCCTGGTTTAGTCCTGGTTTTGAGACCTGGTTTAGTCCTGGTTTTGTCCTTGTTTTGTCCTGGTTTAGTCCTTGTTTAGCCTTGGTTTAGTCCTGGTTTAGTTTTGGTTTAGTCCTGATTTTGAGACCTGGTTTAGTCCTGTTTTCGTCCTGATTTAGTCTTGGTTTAGTCCTGGTTTTCAGACCTTGTTTAGTCTTGATTTAGTCCTGGTTCAGTCTTGGTTTAGTCCTTGTATTGAGACCTGGTTTAGTCCTTGTTTAGCCTTGGTTTAGTCCTGGTTCAGTCTTGGTTTAGTCCTTGTTTAGCCTTGGTTTAGTCCTGGTTTTCAGCCCTTGTTTTGTCTTGATTTAGTCTTGATTTAGTCCTGGTTCAGTCTTGGTTTAGTCCTTGTACTGAGACCTGGTTTAGTCCTGGTTTAGTCCCGAGTCTCTGTGGGGTCTGTGGTTTGTGTGTTCGTGCTCTGAGCTTCGTTCTTCATCGTTCTGCCGTTTCTCTCAGAACAGAGGAGCTTTTCTGAGCCGAGCACAGAGAACCGGCCTCAGGCTTTGTGTATTTAAAAAGAAATGAAGATCAGAACAAAGAAAAACACTGTCCGTGATTCTGTTAGACGCCGTACGGCACTGAACCTTTCTGTCTCCAGACCAGACCAGTCAGAACGGGTGTTTTTCGAGGGATTTTTGAGCTCTGAACCCACCTGTGACTGAATAAATGCAAAGAGGAGCTGTTTAATGTCTTTGTGGTGCTGGACATAAAGAACAGTGAGCACGTTCCCGCCCACAGACGCCTCCACACACTCGGCACAGATAAACTCGTCTGCGCCTGATTTTTACCGACTCGCAAACCTGAAAAACAGAATTAGTGAAGCTCACGTTCTGTCGATACGACGTTCTGCACGACAACAAGACTGACGCAGAACAGTTGTTTCTGCACTGAAACGAGAGCTGCAACGATTTGGTTTTCCCAGGATTCAACACGGGTCTCGATATCGATTCGATTTCGATGCGTTTTAAAGGCACAAAACAAAAAATCTCATGTGATTTTTACTGCTAACGAGTCTAATATAATAACACTGTGATATTAATGTCACAATACAGATAAACAACACAATACAGCTGGAGTTTATGTGACGCGTTCAGTTCAGTGATTCACAGCTCAGACGTTTTATTCAGTGAAAATAAGAACAGGACTTTCTCAGGCCGTTTTATATTTTATTATAGTCAGTTTACTCCTAATATGGAGCGTGAGGGGAGTTACTGTCAGACTTTATCTTTTTTGATGATGATTTCTTTTCTTTTCCTCCTGTGTCCTGCTCCTTTCATCCTGTCCCGGCCTCTGTCTGAACACTTAAAGTCTGTTATAGTAAAATGTTGTTAGAGTAAAACTTATCAGAATCACTTTATGTCGTTAGAATCAAGTTTCCAAAAATAAGATCAGATAAATACAATGAGATAAAAGATAAACATAGTTCTCTCTAAAATGTTTCAGAAATGATTTACACCAGTGACATATTCACATCTGCACATGTGTGAGCAGAACTGGACCTTACAGGAGTTTGTGATTTAAAGAGTTCAGCAGTTTGACGGCGATGACCCCGAGTCTGAGGAACACATTTTGTACGTCACGAGTCTCGAGCACATTTCATTAAAGCCGACGTGAAGCCACAAGTGATTCTAGAGTATTTAAAAGTTGTGTTTTTGTCGTTTATGGGTTTATCAACGTAAAAAGAATGAGTGGAAGATCAAACCTCCTCTGTTAGAATAGTTCAGCTGTGAGTCCCTGTGGAGCCGTTTTCTGACGCAGCGAAAACCGTTTCACTTTGGATCAAAATAAATGTGCATGAAGGGAACCGTGCGTATCGCGTATCGAACGATTCAATATTATATCAAATATCGTTGCCTCTCTAATTGAAACGGAGCAAAGGATCATGGTCTATGTAGTTCCCTCTGTTTTTTTTTAGCTATTTCTGCATCAGAACTGTTCATTTAAGCAAAGAGACTTGGGATTCGATATATTGTGATGCTCCACGATGTTATTGTGAGACCTCTGACGATACGATATCACCAGATTTACTGTTATTGTTACGTCCCTAATGATTATTGACACCAAACAGCAGTGGAATCTGTTATTCACTTTGTTCAAATTGCCTCTCGGCTTTAATCAAACTTCCTGAAGGTGAACCTGCTGTTTATCTGAGATTTTCCTGTTTTTTTTTTTTTTTAATCTAAAATGTCGTGTCTATTTATTTAGTTCTTCTGATTTTAAAGCTTCCATCTGCCGTTGGTGGAGAACACAGTCCGGCCGGTCTAATTACAGATAGCAGCTTTAAATGTGGCCTGGATAATCACAATGATCCAGTCTCCAGATCATTTTTACAACTTTTTACATTCCCAGTGACGTGTTAAAAGCCAAAGTCACCCTGAGACGTCCACCGCAGCAGGAAACTCCGTCCACAGTGACACAGCTGCCGCAGAGAAGCACAGAAACAGGAAATCATAAAAACTATTCTGTGAAAGCGCTCCCCTCCCAGGCTGCGGTTCCCCAGCTCCTGTGAAAGAGCCGAGCCGAGTTAAGGCCGTGAGCCGGGCTCAGGCCCAAGGAGCAGGTGGAGGCGCCCGACCAGAGCACAGCAGGGAATCGCACCAACAACCGACAAACCAACAAACCAACAGAGGAACAGAGGAACAGTTTTGTGGCATCAGTAACACATGTGCCAATGGCGGCTTTGAATTTTCAGTGTTTCAGATCTGTGGTATATTTACTGTACGTTTGTAGTTTGATCCACACTGACGTCCTCCAAATATAACTTAGAGCCATAGACCGTATATAGAAGTGCACTAAGTGAGGGCGATGGCACCCACAGCGTTTAGCGTGACCGCGAGTATCATAGCAACACAACAGCCAATCATGAGTGAGGAGGTTAAATGTGGCGCCTCCTCCTGGCAGAGCTGATGCATCATATATACGGACTATGGATGTGATACTCTGCACCTGCAGGACACTGGATTTACCTGATTCTGCACAAGAAGAAGAAACTTTGAGCTTTTAGCATCAAACTTTAAATAGTTTAAGTCACTGATATTTATGTTGTTTGTTCTGTTACGTACGAACAACAATAAAGTCACAATTTAACCAAATTCTCTTTACTTTCTGCTCGTTAAATTCTGCTCGTTCAGATTCTAGTCACATTAGATATTGTGACTGAGATATTTTGTCATTTTATTTCAGAAATCGTCACTCGGGGGAAAGCGGGAAGGGAACTTACTTAGCAACGAAACGAGCTGTCAATCAAACCTGTCGCTAACGCTAGGGGGAGGGGCCTCGGGGAATGAAGGCATCTGATTGGTCCGTTATTTACGTTCAGATCTTGATTTAGGAACAGAACAGAGTAGGGCTGCAGCTATCGATTATTACAGTATTGATTATTCTGTCGATTATTTTGTTCAAATACTTGAAGCTGTCATGATTTTTAAAACTACATGAATGTAACAACCTCCTCCTGCAAATTCTTGTTTGGTTTTAGACCTGGATTAGTCCTGGTTTTAGACCTGCTTTAGTCCTGCTTTAGACCTGCTTTAGTCCTGCTTTAGTCCTGCTTTAGTCCTGCTTTAGACCTGCTTTAGTCCTGCTTTAGTCCTGCTTTAGTCCTGCTTTAGACCTGCTTTAGTCCTGCTTTAGTCCTGCTTTAGACCTGCTTTAGTCCTGCTTTAGTCCTGCTTTAGACCTGCTTTAGACCTGCTTTAGACCTGCTTTAGACCTGCTTTAGTCCTGCTTTAGTCCTGCTTTAGACCTGGCTTAGACCTGGGTTAGACCTGCTTTAGACCTGGCTTAGACCTGGCTTAGACCTGGCTTAGACCTGGCTTAGACCTGCTTTAGACCTGGCTTAGACCTGGCTTAGACCTGGCTTAGACCTGGCTTAGACCTGGCTTAGACCTGGCTTCCTCCTTTAAATGAATCCTCTGCGTTCCAAATTGGCCCGAACAGTCGTCTCGTTCCTCTCTTTGGCCGATCCGCCTCCGTCTGGTTGCGGTTCCTCTTTAAAGCCTCTCGCTGTCGCCCCGGGCCCTGCATTCCTCTCTCTGCGGTGTTTTTGCGGCCCGGATCAGGGGGGACGTGGGGTGAAACGCTCTGTTATTCCAGCCCCGTCTCACCGTGTCTCATGCATCCTAATGAGAGACGACATCTCCATTCACGCCGCGGCTGCTCTCGCTCAGAAACCTCCGCCGCAGCCGCACACTTTCCCCCGACCGGACCGAGACCACCGAACTTTCTCACGGTTTCGTTTCTTTTGCTGAAACGTTTGCACAAAGAGAAGTGCTCAGAACAACCCGAGTGGAAGCCGTTTGAAGCGCCCCGTAAGACCCGGACGAGCTCGCAGAATGTTAAGTCGCCGTGTTGTCCTGGTGTAGGACAGAAAAGGGTTTGAGTGGTGTTGGTGGTGAAGTCTGTTCGCAAAATAACGCAAATAAATGCAATAAAATGAATCTCGAGTTGTAATTTCTACTGGGCTTGAGATGAAAATCATCAAAACACAGCTAAAGGTGCATCATTATGTAAGTTAAAGCTGTGCAATTAAGCGAATAAATAAGTTTATTTTGAGATTTTTTTTTAATATAAATAAGTATATTTATGTTATTTTTTGAATACAGAGATTGTAGAACAGCTGGATATTAGGGTTGGGCGGTATCCAAATTTTGATCCCGTTAAACTGTCTCACATTTTCCCGAGGTTTACGGTTTTACTGTGACTAATTCAGAATTATTCTGTATCTGCACCTAAACCTTCAGAAACAGAGTCGCAGCTTTACATTTGAAGAGTTCTGATCAAACCAAACTTTGCAGTTCGTTCGATCGCATCAGCATCAGCGCACGAGCTGTTTTTTATCAGCGCTTATACTTTATGCAAATGAGATGTATGCAAATGCGCTGTATGCAAATGCGCTGTATGTAAATGAGCCATGAGGTTTGAAGTTTGGTTTGTGTAAAACGTAAACAAATGTGCCAAAGCTGCATTAAACACATTACTCAGAGTCTAGAATGAGGAGGAAATGTAGAGCGGTGCAGAGGACCAATCACAGCCCTTATGTCTGCGGCAGAGGACCAATCACAGCCCTTATGTCTGCGGCGTTTTGAGGCGTCGTTAGAAAGTTCAGGAGGTGCAGGTCGGACGCTGACTCTGTAGTAATAATAATAATAATAATGCATTTTATTAATTTGGCGCCTTTCTGGACACCCAAGGTCTCCTTACAACAGCTACAGCGCTTTTCACAGACACATGTCACAGAGACGCTTTACAGACGCTTTATTATCAGAGCTTTGTTCACTCACTCCAGACCCGATGGTGTAAACTCCACCCACACTCACACTCTCCACTGTCACACCTACAGCAGGGTTGGGCTGAGGGCCGGGGGGCTGCGTTGAAGTCATATACGCCTATGGTCCATCCAAACCTGTGTATCTTTGCCTGTAATGTTTCAGAGTGTGGCTTTAAACACATCTTTATCCATGGATACAAGCATCCACAGGCAAAGTTACAGGTCGGATCTGTGGAGATGCAATCGTGGAAAGAATATGGTGTTTTTCCAGGCCCGTGTTTAGCAATAAAACACCTGTGATTGAACAGAATGAGATCGACACGTTTTAAGGCACTGAGACGGAGCAAAGGATCATGGTCTATGTAGTTCCCTCTTTTTTTTTTAAAGCTATTTCTGCATCAAAACCTTTCAGACTTGGGATTCGATGTTGTGATGCTCCACGATATTATTGCGAGACCTTTGACGATACGATATCACCACATTTACGTTGTCGTTGGTTCGCTCGTGTCTTTAGTCCAACATGAATTTATTTTTCTGGACTGCAGCCGTGCTACAGATTCAGTATTTTTGTACATTCCTCAGTGGCCTTGTAGCTCTGTCTTTCTCTCTTTCTTTCTCTTTCTTTCTTTCCATGAGGTTTTCACTTTTAACGACCACATTTTTGGACTTGTTCTATAAAAAGTCCCGGTTGTGAACTGACTTTTCCTGGAAAACTCGCGTCCAAAACCAAAACATTATGAAGCTGTTTCTGCTCTGACTCTAACTCGACTCGACGGGACAAAACCTCTTTTATTTTGTACCTGTCCGAGGAGAGAGGGATGAGAGAGGGATAATGTTACGCCTCCTCTTCCCCTGAAAGCTTTGGCGCCCTCATTCCCTCGTTATTTCTCTCTTCTATCTTCTTTTCTTCTCCTTTTCTCCGTCTCTTTCTCCTCTTGTCTTCTCTACCTGCCCCCGGCTGCCCTTTCTCACTCTCTCTCGCTTTAATCCGTCTCTTTTTCTCCTCTCCTTCTCTCTTTTTCACCCCAGCATCTCTCCCTCCCTCCACCTGTCTTCTCTTCCAGCTTCTATCCACTCTTCTCTCTTTTTCACTCCGCCCTTTTCCTAATTTCTCCGTCTCCTCTCACTCTCTCTTCTTACTATTTTTGCCTCTTTTCCCCTCTGTCCTCCCCCCCCTCTCTCTTTCTCTCCTCTTTCTCCCACTCTTTCCCTCTTTCTTTCGCTTATATAATCTCGTTTCTTGAGTCTCTCGGTTGCGTAACGGGCAGAGTTTGTGCAGGCGGAGCTCAGTCCGTCTGAATGGAGCTTGTGCCCATAAATATGATCCCCCCCGATGGAGAGAACAGAAGGAGGAGAGAGAGAACAGAGGGAGGAGAGAAAGAAGAGCCCAAGGGCACAACAACAACAACAACAGTGTTCATCTATGGGTCTCTGGATCTTTTCACTGCACCAAAGACGTTTCTGTGGAGGGATTTGAACCTCCAGACCAAACGAGCCGCTGTCACACAGAGCCGAGGATTATTTCAATTAGGCGTCTTCCGATACGATACTGGTATCGGCAAAAGCTCCGATACCGCACATTTCTCATTGGTAACGGGGAGTTCACCAACAACATTCATTTCAATAATCGTTTTTTTGTGATTAATCGATGACTTTAGTCCTTCTCCGCAGACATGATCCACTCTGACTTTCCTCACATTATTGTCACTACTTCAGCTCATTTTTACACATGTCGTTTTACTTTTAGGCTCCATCAAACCGGCTTCTTTCGTTGTCAATTGAAATTCCAGCGTTCGGTTTCGGAAATGCAGTGGAGCTGTGCAGTCAGTCAAACTTGAATCGAGATTTTTAGCCATTTCTGAAGGTCATTGATCAGGTGATTGAGTTCAGACTGTGGAGAAAGAAATTAGACTTTTTTTTTTCTGTATGCAGGGTTCCCACGGTCATGGAAATCCTGGAAAAGTCATGGAACTTCAGCGTTCTGTTAAGTTCTCATTAGGATATTCTAGTTATTCCTGAGCGTCTGCACAGTCGCTCCAGCGGGACACAATAAGGCGTTTAGTTTAAAAGAGACAATAAAAGCACTGACAGGATTTAGAAAGTTAAAAACTATAAACCAAACCATAAAGTGAGTGGAAAAGGTTCACATTTCAGATTTAGTGTGAGAAAGTCTGTGAAATTCACACATGTAGGTGCAGTAAAGTCTTAAAAAATTCACTTTAGGTCATGGAAAAAGTCACGGAAGAAAAGTTTTGAAACCCTGTGTGAAAATTGAAAATCTGGGGAGAAATGTGTGATTCACTGATGGTTTCTGTCATTTTGCCCAGACTCATTTTGACCCATTACAAATCAGACTTCCCTCTTCCTCTTCTGAGCAGTTTTTCTCATGACATCAGCCCTCCAAACCCTCCGTCTGCGATAGTTCATTTCGTTTGCTGCATTTGATCCTTAAATCAGAGCCTCTTTTGTCCAGGTTCGGTTTCTCTGCAGTCGTATTGGACTCAGGTGACTTCTCTTCTGCGTCATGTGATGTTCTGAAGGTTCATTATCTGATTTCGCACAGACGGATGGAGCGAGCTGCTTCTGTGGGGCTCTTCAGGCTCCTCTGTTTTCTGAGTGAAAACTGCGACTCGACCACATCCCCAGAGAAAATGCATCGGGTTTAGACACATTATCGGGATTCGAAACAGAACTGAAACCCAAATGCACAGAATTTAACCACTTTCCACATATCGTTTCTCAGATTTTTTTTCTTGCTTAAGGCCGTCACACACTGCAGGATTTTTCAGTCTAAAACCATTTTTAAATGTGCTACAAAAAGCACAAACACCACAGACACGAGGAGAAACTTATGAGACTAAAAATCTTTGATCACAAACGCAGGAGCTTGGTAACTGAAGGCTCTGCCCCCACTGTACTTTTAGACACTCTAGGAACCACTAATAATCCTGCATTCTGAGAGCGAAGTGCTCTATTTGGCTGATAGGGGACAATGGCATCCTGAAGATATGATGGGGCCATATTGTTTAAGGCTTTGTATGTCAGGAGGAGAACTTTGAATTTAATTCTAAGCTCGACAGGAAGCCAGTGCAGTGATTTTAACACAGGACTGATGTGATCACGTCTTTTAGTTCCTGTTAGGACTCTGGCCGCTGCATTTTGGACCAACTGGAAGCTTCTTAAAGTACCTTTAGTGCAGACGGTGAGCAGAGAATTACAGTAATCTAGTCTGGATGTAACAAATGCATGGATAAGTTTTTCAGCATCATTTTTAGGCAAAATATTTCTGATTTTAGTTATGTTTCGCAGGTGAAAATATGCAGTTTTACAAGCTTGGTTTATATGAGCTGTGAATGAGAGATTTTGGTCAAATACGACTCCAAGGTTTTTTACAGTAGAGCTAGAGGCTATACTCACATTGTCAAGTGAGATTATCTGGTCGGACAGAGAATCTCTCTGACCTTTAGGACCGACAACAATGACCTCTGTTTTTTCAGGGCATTGTGGATGTTTGGTGGTTACGGTGTGGAACAGACACCAACACATAAGCACAGCTGCTTCAAAATCACACACAAAGACACGAAGTTGGGCAACACCTTCCCAAAATGAGTGTGTGGAGGCCTTTAGACAAACTTTATTGATCCACAAGGGAAATTATTTAAGTTTTTTAGTGATAAAGACTATAAATATAAATGCTAAATCATAAATAAGTAGCAAAAATATCAAGAGACAGGAGTCAAATAAGGCACTAACTACAAAAAAGGATTTTCTAGCACAGTTAAACTGACTTGAATTAAGCAGATTCATCTTAAAAGATCAATTTTAAGATTTTTTACTTAATAAGATGAGATTCTTTGATTTGTTTCAAGATATTCCTCCTGATTTATCTTATCTCGATATTACAACTTATTCTAAGCACTTTTTATATTAACTCAGTCCAGGTTAAGCCTCTTTAACTTCCTTCTCAAACCAATAAGGGGAAAAATCTGTCCATAAACACTTGAAACTCGTGTTTTCTGCTTAGAACAAGATTCATATTTCATCTTGTTTAGAGAAAACTTGGGAAGTGAAAATTTCTTACTGAACTGGCAGAAAATTTCACTTAAAATAGGACATTTTTACCTCAATTTTTTTTTTTTTTTCGTATTTTCTGATAGGCCTTTTTTGTAGTGTAATTATATAAATGTAAATGTACAAGTCAGAATAAAATAGAAACATCAGTTAGGATAAGTAAGGATAAGTAAGGATACTGCGAAACAAAGACAAACACCATCTGCATAAGGACTTAAAACTAGTGGCGCCTCTACTTGAAAAATTACACAATGCACCTTTAATATCTGTTCTGCAGCATTTGTCTGGTGAGATGAGCTCTTCTCCCTCATACGCAGCGATAAACCAGTGAAACCAGTGTGCAGTGACCTGTTTAAGTCCTGATTATTCACTGAAGTCTGTCCTGGGCTGAGCTGTGGTTTCCTCCGTGTGTTTTGGGCGTTTTGCTCTGGCAATAAATAGTTGTGTAAATCTTGTATATTTGGATTCCCCCGAGGCTGATGCAACGCGGTGAAACTCCGGCTCCATACGCCCCCACCCCCCCCCTCGGCTGAGCCCAGGACGGAGCCCCGTCTGAGCCCAGGACGGAGCCTCGTCTGAGCCCAGGACGGAGCCTCGTCTGAGCCCAGGACGGAGCCTCGTCTGAGCCCAGGACGGAGCCCAGGCTGAGCCCAGGACGGAGCCCTGCCTGAGCCCAGAACGGAGCCCGTCTGAGCCCAGGACGGAGCCTCGGCTGAGCCCAGGACGGAGCCCCGTCTGAGCCCAGGACGGAGCCTCGTCTGAGCCCAGGACGGAGCCTCGTCTGAGCCCAGGACGGAGCCTCGTCTGAGCCCAGGACGGAGCCCTGTCTGAGCCCAGGACGGAGCCTCGTCTGAGCCCAGGACGGAGCCTCGGCTGTGGGCTCGTCCCTCCTCTGTCCTCTCCTCTGTCCTGAACCACTGCACTTTTTATAGAAATTAATGAAGTGTTTTAATTGTCGTAGTCATGGCTTCCAGAATGGTGGAAAAATTAAGCTTTTTGGCATAAAACTAAATCGTTTGAATGTGAAAAGAGCGTAAAAAAGTGCATAAACTGTAAAGGCTGAAAAAAGCAGCTCTTTGCTTGTGCTGCTGCTTCAGCTTCTGTGGGACTAAAGGACTCGAATCAGTGGAATATGAGTGTTCTCTCTGTGACAGAGGATGTTCTGCTGATGCTGGTGCAGCTCTTTTAACATCATTTCACTTTATTTCTGTCGGTCACTTTATTTATTTTGGCTTCTGTAATGAAAAGACAGAAAAGTGTTTGTCTTTTGGACTCACTCGACTGCTGCAGTCACCGGGACACTGCATAAACCTGCACCAGGACCAAACCGGGACACTCAAAAACCCGATCATACCCGGGACACTGATGTGCAGGGAAACACACTTTGAGGAATATAGGGATCTCTAAGGAGCCAGAGCCGAGACGTGGGACTGTGAGGCTCCAGAGTTTGTGCTCAGACCTCGACTCCTCAGGCGACGTTACACAGACACCGACATTCAGTTTGGCCATTAACATGAACCTGATCCACCAAATTCTTAATGATCAGTTATCGATTAATCGACTAATCGTGCCCGTCCCTGCTGTGGATGGAAATCTCTGAGCGTAACTGCATTTGAAGAGGAGACAGACCAGAGGGCAGAAAGTCCTGCTGTTCCCGTGTCTGAAGCGACTGTGGTGGATCAGGCCTGACGCAGGGTCGGAGCTCCGGAGACGTTTGCGTCTCTCCCCTGAAGCCAAAATGTTTCTAATATTATATTAGGTCCTGATGCGCTGCAGGTTTGTTTAATGACGGTGAAACTGATACTGCTGCTACTTTTTAATACCTCGGGATATTATCGCCCAACCCTGATAGTGAATATTTTTGACCGAGGCCGAAACAGCAGCTCTGAATGACCATTGTGTTAAAGGAAAAGTTTGACCCTTTAAGACCTCAGGAGGAGGAAGTACAGTCGGAAACACGGGGACAAAACGGTTTCCTCTAAAGCCACAAACACTCCACAGACCTCAGACGTTTTTTAGAAATGTCCTGCTTGAATTTTTACTTTCAAAATTTGCTGTTTTTCTTTGTAACTTGAAGCTTCTCGAAGTAGTTTGTCGTTTGTTGTGTTGGTGTTACTTGGAAATCCCAAACTCAGCCTGATCTGATACTGATATCGGATACCGGCTCCCAAATATCGGTTGGTTCGATATCCTTCTTGGACATATGAATGACATAATAAGACTATTTCGTCGTCGTGGGAACGGAAAGTCTCCGAATGTGAAACTTATTTTTAGGAGCGTCCGTCAGACACTTTTCTCCGTGGAGACGTCAGAAAAGAAAAGGCTGGATCGTCCTAATCTCAGGCCAGTTCTGTCTGGTTATGCATCTGTTGTAGGGAGTATTATACCTCTGACTGAGCCGGCAGTGTATCTCTGTCAGTTAAAGCAAAACCGATTGTGCTAAACTGACTCCTGGGAGGTTTAAGTCGTGTTCTAATGTTGTTTCCTCCTCATAAACAGACCTGGAGTCGTGTTTGTTTCACTCAAACGTTTGAGTCACTCTTTATTATTCGTCTGTTACATCTGCAAAGCTCCAAACGCTCTGTTCCACCTTGTGATGTCATGAAGTGGCAGGTACGTTAAACCAAACCAGAACAAATGAGCTCGAACTAAACCAGGACTGAACCAGGTCCAGAAGTAAGAATACAGACGGACTAGACCAGATCTCAACCAGGACTAAACACCTGTGTGAAGTCGCCTCAAACTCAAAGCTGCACAAAAACTGTCCTTCGTTTGTGCTGCAAAAAGTTTTGTTTGTGTGATTCTGGTTCTTCAGATATTCACAGTTTTATTTTGGTCGATGACGTCGTCCAGAACCTCAGAATGTGAAACAGCCTCAAAACAGGAAGGAAATGATGTCAAACGTTTGTATTTGGTTTGTGCTGTTTTGTGCTGTGACAGTTTCATTTGTGTGAGTTTATTTCTAAAATTCTTCATTATTATTTCTGTGGTAATTACAGGACGTCATTTCTGCTCAGCTGACGGAGACAAACTCCACAAAACTAGAGAAGAGAAACGACCTGAGGCTGAGGAAAAGTCTGTGTTATTATAAAATATGAAGCAAATGACTAACAGACTGAATACAGACTTTTCTATCATTTTCTTCCTGTTTTGAGGCTGTTTCACATTCTGAGGTTCTGGACGACGTCATCGGCCGAAAATAAAACTGTGAATATCTGAAGAACCAGAATCACACAAACGAAACTTTTTGCAGCACAAACGACTGACTCCATTTTGGGCGTTTTCGAGCATTTTTCTTCTTCCTGTGGGTCTGACCCCAGTTTGACCTGTAAAAGAATCGTTAATTTCTCCAAAACTAAAGCAGCACAAATGAAACTTTTTGCAGCACAAGCGAAACACAAACGACTGACACAGTTTTTGTAGGTTTCACACAGGTCGACTGAACCAGGAACTCGCCTGCGTCTGTGCAGAAAGTCGCCTAAATTATCGTCACACTGAGTAAAAGGATTTAAGTTCCAGATTTTCCCAGATTTTTGTGAGGAAGGAGTTCATCTCCTGCTCCAAATCTGCGCCCGACTCTTATTTTGGTATTTTACGGTGTTGTTATTGTTATTTTATTGCGTTTACGTGTGAACAGCTCCTTTCGCACATGGAGCTGATGTAACTCTGTTTCGCTCGGTGCCTGAAGTGTCCCATCTGTTCAGCGCTTCATCGACAAAAACATGAAACTCGAACAGTCACAGCTTCAGCCTTTTACTGCAGACGCCACGTTTTACACCGTCCGCTCAGCAGAAACATTCAGGCTGGTTTTATATTTTGAATCTATTAAAACTGGCATCTTTCATCATATTTTTTACCCCAATTTCCAATTTTTTTTACATGTTTTATTGCCTATTTTTGTTTGTTTTATTCATTATTTCTATAATTATGTCTTATTTCACACGTGTCTCTTACTCTTTTCGCTGCTTATTTAGAATTTATTATCACCATTTATATGTTTTACTCTTTGTTATAATATTATATTGTGATGAGCTCCTGGGTCCAAATAATTTCCTTTTGTGGATCAAATAACCTGTGACTAAACTTTGTATTTATAGATTATTTTTGAGCTACTGGTGATGATTTTTTATTCTCCTATTGATCAAACGCAATTTTTCTACTCAGTTTGTGCTAAAATCAAACACATTTTTTTCATTTTCATTCGTTTTTCTAGTGTTAATTTCCCACATTTAAACAGTAAAGACTTTTAATCATCATTTTTAGCACAATAAATAGTCAAATTTCTTCCAGGTTCATGTTTTGACTTCACAAAACCCTAAAGTTGAACACAGACAGTCGCCTTTAGCCGTTAGAAACAGTTTTTTCTGTTGTTTGTTTGATACTAAACCGTCTAAATCCTCTTTTTCCGTCCTCTTCGTGCTCTTCTCGTCCACTCGGTCAAACCTATTTCCCCTCATCGAGTTATTGACGCTGGAGCGCTCCCTCCCTCCGCCCGCTGCACACCGCAAAGCATGATGGGAGAGGGCTGCACGACTCTGAAACTAGCGACGCAGACGGGACGGTTTTGGGCAGAGCAGCAAACGACGCAGATTTAAAGCCCCTGAACCTGATTTTTTTTTCCACACTCTGCAAAACATGTCCCACTTTAGCACAAAAACATCACACAAAACATTACTGAGGTTAAAACGAGACGCTGTGGACTCTCCATTTCTAATTATAAAGGTTTTTTTAATCAGATAATCAGGAAGTGTGCTTAGCATGCTAGTTGTTAGTCCTATATAAACTTAAATATTAAATTGTATAGTACCATAAAATAACAGAGAGTCACCGGGGCCTTTATTTGTTTCAGGCACTTAACAAACCAGTTTATTTGAGACCAGGCGGCGACTTGGGCCAATAATAATAATAATAATAATAATAATAATAATAATAATAATAATAATAATAATAATAATAATAATAATAATAATAACAATAATAATAATAATAATAATAATAATAATAATAATAATAATAATAATGATAATAATATTTTTTATAAAGCACTTTTACAAGGTTTGCAAAGTGCTGTAGAAGAAGCAATGAACAACACGAAACACATAAAAACAGCACAAAAACAAAGAAAAGAGTCAATGATGCAACAAATCAGATTAATTTTAATAAATAAATAAAAGAGAGAGTAAAAAAAAGTAGGGAATAAAAAGAACTAAAACCAGTTACAGGAACGACGACCACTAAAAATGGGTTTTAAGAAGAGATGTAAAAGTGAATCTGGATATAATCTGCAGTCCGTGAGATACTAAATGGGTAAAACTGTAAAATAGGCCTCAGTCCACCGTCTTCTTCAGCTGTTTGTCGTGTTTTTCCCTCCAAATCCAGCACAATGGAGCTGTGTCGTGGGTCCAGGCCCCGATCCCAGAGTTGCCGAGTCTTTTCCGTTGGGTGAGGTAAGTTCCCTCTCGGCCTCTGGCTCCGAGCTCCAGTCGTTCCGTCATGTCGTTGGGCGTTGGGCGTGTGGGAGACGTTTTACATTTGACATTTTACATTTTACGCGTTTCCTGTTTCTAACGAACTGAAGTGTGAAGCGAAGGGCGGAGACGGAGACGGAGACGGGAACGTTCTGCGCCGTTTGTTTGTGGATTTAAAAACGCCTGGAAAAAATGAGAAATGAGTGAGAAGTATGGAAACGTTTTGACTGACCTTTTTTCGCCTGGAATATTCCATGTTACGGCATTAAACGTAGGCTGTTCGTCTCCTTAAAGCCAAAACGGAGACATCTCTGGGTCAGATCTGTGGAGAGGCGAGCGCGTTCCCACAGTAAACATGTATTTTTCGTAGTTAATGGTGCAGTTTTCTGCTGGAGAATCTGTCAAACGCTTTTCTCCATGGAGATGTTATTGCTTTTTCTGGAATGCTCCACAGTACGGCATTAAATTTCCTTTCTATCTCCATGGAGACCAAACCAGACCAAGTCATGGGGTCAGATCTGTGGAGAGGCGACGCCGCTCACAGTCAGAACGTCTGTTTTTTCGAGGGATTTTTGAGCTCCAAATCCACCTGTGATTGAATAAAGTAAAGTGGAGCTGTTTAAAGTCGCACTGCGGAACATTCCAGGCAGAGCAGCAACGTATCCATGGAAACAAGCGGTTACACAATGCTCTTTTTAATGCCCTACTGCGGAACATTTCAGGTAAAGCAGTAACGCACTGAAATAAATGATCTGAGATGTTTCGCTCAAATTGCAAAAAACACAAATTTGACGACAGTAACATGATTTTTTTTTTTTTTTTACAATTTTAACATGACGATAACGTGACTTTTTTTTTACGGCTCTCTGTCCTGCAGGTTTAAATCTTGCCAATGTTTGACCTGCAGGTTTTATTCACTCTGAGGAAACACGACTTTGTGTCGATCTCTGGTGAAGCTCAACAAGACAAAACAGAACTGTGGAAAACTAAAGATTTGTATTTTTTATTTACATTAAACTCTTTAAGGACATTTGATGCTGCACGTTAGAATCATTGAAATAAAACCATAAAAAAGGCACATTTTCATGATAACGTAACATAAGAAAAAGATGCGTGTTCAGCAGCAGTGGATCAGATTTCATTAACATCGAAAAAGTGACGTTCATGTCTGAGAAAAACACTCGCAGAAGGAACTGAAATAAGTTTAAAAGCCTAAATATAGTTTTATTGCAGGCGACCGTCTTCCATATTTTTACCCAAATCCAGCGAGCTTTTTTATCCAGTGCACGTTTAAGGACATAAATCAGTGTAGTGTAAACACAAACTCCACAGGGCTCTTTAAGACGTCCTAAAAACGTTTGAAGTTTAAGGTTAAACGCTGCACCCGAATCTGTTTAGATCAGATCTGACCTCAGGCTCTGGGGCTTAAAAGAGGAATTTCCAAATGAAGATAAGCAGCTTATAGAGGAGCAGGTATCGTTCTCCCGTCGCGCCATCGTAACACACCGAGATGCTGTGCTCAGACAAGTATTTTAGTTTATTTATTTAACCTTTATTTAAGCAGGTAAAGACCCACTGAGACCCAGACCTCATTCACAAGGGCGACCGGGCCGAGTGTTCAGCAGCACAAGAGCAGAAAACGACAAACAAGATAAACGTCAGATTATGAAGTGCAGTGAGTGGAGGAAACGTTTCAGAAGTGCAGCAAAATATTCTTCTGCTTAAGTTTGGCTCTTGTACAAATGAGGTAAAGTTGTTTAAATCATAGTGTCCACTGGATTAATCAGGAAAAAGCCGTTTGCACAGACTGCAGGTGCCACAGTGACCACGCGATGGACGAGTGTGACTGAGGCGTTTGTTACTGCAGGCGCGACACACAACTTTAATGCACAGATTTATCTGCAGACTGAACAAATCAGACAATGAAATAAAAATGTCGCTCACGAATATGAGATTCAGTGCAATAAGATCAGTTCAACATGTGGAGGCACTGGTGTCAATGTTTATTAGGGACGTAACAATGAGGTAAATCTGGTGATATCGTATCGTCAAAGGTCTCGCAATAATATCAGGACCATCACAATATATCGAATCCCAAGTGTCTTTGCTTAAATGAACAGTTCTGATGCAGAAATAGCTAAAAAAACAGAGGGAACTACATAGACCATGATCCTTTGCTCCGTTTCAGTGCAGACGACATGAAGAAATAACTGTTCTCAGCACTTTTACATCTTCATTCTGTGGATTAAGTCTGTGAAGCATTTTTAGAGAAAAAAGTCGCAGATTCACAGTTTAAATATTGGAATAAATATCGTACGGTGAGGTTCAGACTGTGACGATATCGTATTGCGAGACTTGGACATCATTTCACCCCGAGTAAAAGGAGCTGTTAACCTGAAAACTGCTGCTTCATGACATCACGAGGTGGAACAGAGCGTTTCCAGCTCTGTTTGTGAGGAGGAAACAGTTTTACAACACGACTTACAGCTGAATTTTGTGTAATAAATAGTGTAATCTGGGGTAATGCGCGTCATAACTGACAGTTTTTCCCTGAGCCGCCGTTCTGCATGTGATTAGAGCAGCTGGAGTTATAATCGGAAACATGTGGGTCTGGTTTGGACTTCTGAAATGTCCCGTTCCTCCTCTTCATTTACAGTGAGGAGGAGGAGGGACGATGCAGGAACAGGCGCTCCTCTGTCCTCCAGGAAACCCCGGAGGAAACGAGCTTTTAGCCCGTCAGCGGAGAGGACACGAGGGGACGGGAGGGTTTCACTGTCCACGACGACAAAATGAAACGGGACACGGGCTCCGGGGCACAGCACAGTCGCCCCGGGCACTTTGACACTTTTACTGTGCCCAATAACAACATGCACTGAAATGTCACGTTCACCAGGTCCTTTCTGTCACAGCAGACGGGTTTAAGAAGAACTCAGCTGTGGCACTGAATGGGGTTTGAGAGTAAAAATGGTCGATAATTCTGCCTTATTTGATTGCTACAGGATGTTTGCTACAGATTTTGAATTTATTATCACCATTTATGTGTTTTTATTCTTTGTTATATTATATTGTGAAGTGTGAGCTGCTGTGTGTGAATAACTTTCCTGTTGGATCAGTATTTGTCTAAAGTCTTTGTAGAGCATTTTACATGTTTCTGTGGGATAGTTTTGACATAAAGGGAAATCGGTTGGTTAAGGTTAGAGTGAAGGGTTAGAGTTAACACAGGAATAGGGCTGGAGGAGCTTTAGGTCAGGATTAGTGATGAGCTGATGAGTCGATTAATCGATAATTGATCATTAAGGATTTGGTGGATCAGGTTCATTTTAATGGACAAACTGAATGTCGGTGTCTGTGTAACGTAGCCTGAGGAGTCGAGGTCTGAGCACAAACTCTGGAGCCTCACAGTCCCACGTCTCGGCTCTGGCTCCTTGGAGATCCCTATATTCCTCAGAGTGCGTTTCCCTGCACATCAGTGTCCCGGGTATGATCGGGTTTTTGAGTGTCCCGGTTTCACATGTTTACGCAGCATCTGCAACGCGACATACGCACAGAACAGACTCAGCACCAGCAGAACATCCTCTGTCACAGAGAGAACACTCATATTCACTGAGTCACAGAGAGAACACTCATATTCACTGAGTCACAGAGAGAACACTCATATTCACTGAGTCACAGAGAGAACACTCATATTCACCGAGTCAGAGAGAACACTCATATTCACTGAGTCACAGAGAGAACACTCATATTCACTGAGTCACAGGGAGAACACTCATATTCACTGAGTCACAGGGAGAACACTCATATTCACTGAGTCACAGAGAGAACACTCATATTCACTGAGTCACAGGGAGAACACTCATATTCACTGAGTCGAGTCCTTTAGTCCCACAGAAGCTGAAGCAGCAGCACAAGGAAAGAGCTGCTTTTTTCAGCTCTTACAGTTTATGCAAATGAGCCGTGAGGTTTTAAGTTTAGTTTGTGTAAAACATAAACGTTTAAATCTGCATTAAACTCATTCTGACCTCACACTGATGAGGCTCTGGAGTCAGGACCTTTATGTTTAAAGTTGAGTTTGTTTATGCAGATCAGGAACAGTAATAATAGTGATGATAATTTTTATATAAAATGTTAATGATTAATCGAAAATCGATCGTTAATTTTCCCAACGATCGATCAAGGACATTTAATCAAAGCCCGTCCGTAGTGAGGAGGAGGTTTAGGGATAAAACGAGAAAATATAACAGACGTTTATTTGTTACTCCAGCTGAACTCGCACCATTAACAGGCTCAAGACGCTGGTTCACAGTATCACAAAACACTTCTCGTATTAATACACATGTCGTAGAGAAGTTCGTACAACACAGTGATTTTCTTTCTGACGGGGGATTCTCCCGCTCGAGCTCCATCAGCCCCTCGTCTAATCCTGGATAAACAGTGAAAACAGAAACGCTGCAGAAATGAGCGGCTCCGGACTTAACGTGTCAAAAGGTCAAAAGGTCAAACTCATCGTCGAGGAGATTTACGTTTGGGGCAAAAAGCTTAAGATATAAACACTGAAGTCTGTCAGGAAATGACTTAAACGCAGTGAAATGATCTCACTTCAAATAAACGACCTGTAGACGAGAATGAAGCGTCTCAGAACGAGTGAGGAGAGAATAGATCTGAAAACAACATGAAAAACCCGACAGAAGTTTGAAAATCTCGTCCAGATCAGAGAAATGTGCAATTTTCATCTTTATTCCAGACTCAGGGTCCATTTTTAAAGCCGACAAAGACGCCGACAACACGAAACAATAAACATCAGAGCTGTGACGATCTCCACGTGTCTCGATACGATACGGTCCCAGTCTGAACCTCACAGTACGATACTTACTGCGACATCGTGGGAAAGATCACGATATTACGATATTCTACAGAACAACAAGACTCTAAAACGCTTCAGTCATTTGGTACATTTATCGTCATTAGAGATGGAACGAAATCCAAATCTCTCTGGACCAGATTTACACCAGATCCTCCTTTCGTTTCGCTCTTTGTTTGTTTCTTTTTTGCGTTCGTTCTTTTTTGTTCTTTCTTTCTTCGTCTTTTTACTTTCATTCTTTAGTTCTTTCTGTCTTTTACGTTCTTTCTTTCTTGTTTGTTCTTTTTTACTTTTTCGTTCTTTTTTACTCTTTTCTTTCTTACTTACGTTCATTCTTTTTCGTTCTTTCTTTCCTTCGTTCATTTTCCATCTCCATCTCACTGGACCAGATTTATTACAATATTTAAACTGTGAATCTGCGACTTTTTCCTCTAAAAATGCTTCACAGACTTAATCCACAGAATGAAGATGTAAAAGTGCTGAGAACAGTTATTTCTTCATGTCGTCTGCACTGAAACGGAGCAAAGGATCATGGTCTATGTAGTTCCCTCTGTTTTTTTAGCTATTTCTGCATCAGAACTGTTCATTTAAGCAAAGAGACTTGGGATTCGATATATTGTGATGCTCCTGATGTTACTGTGAGACCTTTGACGATACGATATCACCAGATTTACGTTATCGCCTTTTACTTCAGATCTCTGTAATCCCGGGGCTGTGTTTTGTGTTTGAGAGAAGAACTCGGCCTTAATATGCATCTTTTTTGTGTTAAACGTGTGTGAATGAAACAAAACACAGCTCCAGGTCTGTTTGTGACGAGGAAACGACATCAGAACAGATCAGAAAATAGTTTAAGATGAGCTCTTTGTTTGGCTGTAATATCAGTGCTTAGAGTCGTAGGTTTAGTCGTAGCGGTGGTTTTGAATGACATATTTCTTACATTTTAAACACCAAATCTGACACCAAAAGATCCAGTCGGGTGTTTTAACTCTGTACTTTAGATCTTTACAAACAGCTCTCGTACAACTGCAATATTTGACAGAAAACTCATTCATTTAAGGACTTATTTGTTTATAAATGACTTCTTTTTAAGTTTTTAAGTTGCTAAAATGGTCAGAAGTAAATCCTGTTTAGTATTTTTCCCAAATCTTTAACTCCACGGCTGTATTTTGGTAGAATTAGTCGGACGATTATTCCTAAATGGACTTGTTTGGCTGGTCTCATCGTAGTCACAGCTGGAGATCGACCCGTACGTTTATTTTATTTTATGGCCGATACCGATTCCAGAGAAACCAATAACCAATGAGCTGTTTCTGGACCGATATGTGGGGCCAGTTGTGATTCTTTTCCTGTATTTACTCATATTCTTTGCACTAAAATGGGCAAAAGAAAATGCTTTTTAACATTTTTCCCAAATCTTTAACCTTGTGACTAAACTTCTGCAGAATTACTCGGACGATTCTTCTGTAAACTCCTTCAGAATGTCCCCGGCTCTGGTATTTCCTGGTGTTTGTGGCTATATTTCAGAGGCTTTAGGGCCGTGTCGAGGATAAAGAACTGACCGCATCATCTGTGCACGAGCGATGAGCTTAGATACAGACTGTCCTCCCCCACTCCCTCTGTCTCTATCTCCTTCTATCCCTCCCTCGTTCACTCCCTCTGTGGTGCTTAATAAAGACAGACTCACATTATCCCAACAACAAACTCCCTTTGCTCCTCCCGGACTCCCGCACACAGAAAACGCACTGATCTTTGGTTTTAGTGAAGCTGAACGGGGGCGAGTTCAGGAAGGCACGAGGCTTTAATCATTTACGAGACGAGAGAACCAAACGTCCCCGTGTGTCAAACGCTCCGAGCCACAGGACGTCCTCATGTTCGTTTAACTGCCGCTCGTCCTTTTCTGTTGTTTATGAAGGTGAATCGTCACTTTCTCCTGGTGAAATAAAGTGAAATACTTCAGTCCTCTTAAAGGTTCAGACGCTCGGATGAGTTTAAAACGAACGGAGTCCGAACAGAATCTTGTTGTTTTTTTTTTATTATTTATTTACTTTTTTAAACCGTTACTTAGGGCTAAAGAACAGTTTGGGTTTATGTGTTTTTAGGCAACAAATCGACCAAAACTAAATATCGATGCTGCAGATTTAAGGGCCATAACCACTGAACTAAAAAGCCCAGATGTTTCCCATATAATCAGTTCATCTTAGGGCTGCACTGATACCAGTATCGGGTATCGGTTAATCAGTGAGCTGCCGATACCAAGAGCCGATACCGCTGTAACTGTGCTTTGATGCTCATAATTCTCCTCTGAACTGTGCTGCACATTAAACTTTCCTCTTTAATCATTTGTGACACATGAACGACAGAAACGTTCAGGAGTTTTAAAGGTTTTTCTCGTCCAGAGGAAATGAGTTTGTTCGTGTTTCCGGTCGCCTCACGCTGACTCCGCTCACTGGAGCTGGGGGTTCTTTGCTTGTGCTTTGGGATTTGTCCTGTCCTGAATGAAGAAGTGAGCGTGACGCCTTCAGCTCCAGTCAAATGGAGCTCATGAGGCCAGCGGTTACAGGGGCTTTTATGAATATGAATTTTTAATGGACAAAATAGTGAAATAAAAACCCCAGGATCATGTGTCACGGGTCATATGAACATGATGAGGCCACAGCAGCAGCTCCAGAGCCACAGGGTTCTAATGTGATCAGTGTAAGTTCTGTTCATTAATAAATGAATCATTGCATTTATATCACGTCTTTCTGTTTATATTTACAGTCTGTGATTTAAATCTAATGTACTGGAGCCGGTTCAGAGGTTTTCTCCAGACGGGTTAAAGTCAAACTCTGTGTTATGATAAAGTGACTCATTCACAGACTGAGGTTTGTGCAGATGTTACAGGAGCTCCTCCCAACATCATTTTACATCTGATGACAGGGATTTCTGTAGAAATTTAACAGCTTCTGTGTTGAAACGTCGGCTTTAATATAAAAATCCTATGAGACGAACTGGATGAATTCCTGTGTCGTTCGTTTTTCAATATAAAACCAAAAATAAGAAAATGAAAAAACAACTGTTTTTTTCATTATTTGTCTCCAAAACCAAAATGAAAAAAGCAGAGACCTGGTTAGACCTGGTTTTAGTCCTGGTTTAGACCTGATTTAGACCTGGTTTTAGTCCTGGTTTTAGACCTGGTTTAGACCTGGTTTAGTCCTGGTTTAGACCTGGCTTAGTCCTGGTTTTAGACCTGGTTTAGTCCTGGTTTTAGACCTGGTTTAGACCTGGTTTAGTCCTGGTTTAGACCTGGTTTTAGACCTGGTTTAGTCCTGGTTTTAGACCTGGTTTAGTCCTGGTTTAGACCTGGTTTTAGACCTGGTTTAAGACCTGGTTTAGACCTGCTTTAGTCCTGGTTTTAGACCTGGTTTAGACCTGGTTTAGACCTGGTTTAGACCTGGTTTAGACCTGGTTTTAGACCTGGTTTTAGACCTGGTTTAGACCTGGTTTAGTCCTGGTTTAGACCTTGTTTAGACCTGGTTTAGACCTGGTTTAGACCTGGTTTAGAGGAGCACAGACCTATGGCTGTGTTGAAGAATCGATTTTCTGATTCTGAATGGATTTGCAGAATTAATTCCTTAAGATCGATTCCAAAGATCGATTTAATTTTTCGTCCATTTTCCCGGTGAACTTGAACTCCGCTCGTCGCAGCCGCAGGTCCGACTCAAAACTCTGAACACGGCGTCGGACACGAGCGGCGGCCTGAGCCGAGCCCAGAAACACTCGGAGCTCCGACTGGAACCATTTCGGGTTCAGAAACGATAAAGACAAAGACGCGTCTGACAGAAGCAAAGAGACTTGAAGAACAACGGAAACACGACCAGCTCAGGAAGGATTCTAATGAACCCCAATCCTGATCAGATCGAACTGAATCGTGAGAATCGATTCTGAATCTTGAGAACTGGACTTTGAATCGATATCCCGCCCTAATCAGACGCGTCACTATAATCAAACTCCGTGTAAAATCTCCTCAGTATCGGCGAACGCTCCAAAATAAAGTCCTGGTCCTCGTTTTGGACGCGTCGGTCTCGTGTGTCTGTGGTTCATCTGGAACAGTCGTCGTTTTTTCTTCACTCTCAGTGTTTTTTCTGTGAGGTGTGAGCAGATGCGACTCAGGAGTCAGGAGAAAATAACACTGGTGGGATATAAATAATGTGTTATTAACATGTGGAAGAAGAAGAGGTGTTTAAAAAGCCCCGAGTGCCGCCGTGTTCTGATCACATTTACGCTAAAGAGCAGTCTGCAGTTTGGCTCTTTTTACATCATTATTGTAAAATGTCCAAAATAAAACACTAAAAAGCAAAGAAATGCAGAATCTCTCTCAGTTTACGCTCCACTGTGTAACGTTTTAGTAAAAAAATACACTAAAATAACAGCATGTTTTTTCTTTTTCATGTTTTAAGTTTTTTATTGCTCTAAAAAGCGTCTTTACTGTGGTTGCGCTTGCATCTCCACAGACCTGACTCTTACCTGGACCACTTGTTTCCACAGAAATTAGGCGTGTGCAACAATATCGAAATATCGTATCGCTTAATGTGCTCATACAGTTTGGAAATCGTGGGCTGATGTATCGATATATAAGAGTATTTTTAGGTGTATTTTACTAAATTATTCTGTCACAGCTACAGTTTTGTTGCTTGTTTAGAGGAATTAGACCCGTTTATTCGACACATTTGACATTTTCACTGTTCTGAGTGTAAAAAATATTTGTGTTTTCCATATTCACTTTGCACAAGATGAGGTTTAACGAAAACTTTTAGTATCACAGCCACGATTTAGCCTTTAGTTTTTACTGAACCGTATCGAGGTCCGGATCATATCGTATCAAGGTCTGGATCGTATCGGACGCCTCGGCCCTGATGGAAACGCTGTTGCTTCGGCTAAAATCCTCCACGGTTTGTCTCTGTGGAGAATGTTCTGAATGCAGTGGTTTTAACTTTCGGAATCGCGCTGGTGTCACGGTCCGGGAAGTTACACGGTGAAGCTTTAAAGGTCCTGAATGTTTCCCTGATCTGTTCTGTCCCGATCAAGATGCTTTGGCTTCCGATTTGATCCGATTTGTTTAAGGAGTGCTCTTTCCGATACCGATCTTTATTCTTTATTCTTTATTTGGATCCCCATTAGCTTCCATCATGCGGTCGCTAATCTTCCTGGGGTCCACAAAAAAAAAGCAGTTTACGGCTGCGGTAAAGCGACTCGATGCTGCAAAAACACGTGAAGCTATTGGATCAGAACATCCATAGTTCTAATGCCGTTTCCTCGTCACAAACAGACCTGGAGTTGTTGTTTTGTTTCATTCACACGTTTAACTCACAAACCTGCAGATTTAGGCTTTGCTTTGCTTATTTCTTCGTCTGGAATGTTCCACAGTGCGGCATTAAACCTTTCTATCTTCACGGAGTCCAAACCAGACCAAGTTCCAGGTTTTTCAAGGTATTTTTGAGCTCCACCTGTGACTGAGTAAATGTAAAGTTGAGCTGTTTAAAGTCACACTGTGGAACATTCCAGGCAGAGCAATGACGTATCCATAGAAACCATCAGGTGACGGGGCCATAAACAAAAAGTTGGACGGTGGCGCTTTAAGGACACTTGTTATTGCCGCGTTTTCATTTAGTTAAAAGTGTCTGTGATGATTCTGTCTCGTCCTGATCCGGAGCCAAATATCGAGCGGTGGATTTATGAGGGTTTCTCCTCTGAGCTCACAGCAGTTTGGCTCCGTTTAAAACCTCCACGAGGCTTTTTGTTTGGCCGAATCAGTGTTTTCCGATCCTTACTGACAACACAATCCTCCCCTCTGCCTGGAATGTTCCACAGTGTGACTTTTAACAGCTCCACTTCACATTTATTCAATCACAGGTGATTTTAGAGCTCAAAAATATTCAGAAAAACAGGAGATCTGGCTGTGAGCGGCGTCGCCTCTCCACAGACCTGACCTGGAACTCGATCTGGTTTGGTCTCCATGGAGATACAAAGGTTTAATGCTGCACTGCGCAACATTCCAGACAAAACAATAACATCTCCACCAGAAAAGTCACATGTCGACCTTCAAGTCGATTTTTTTCGTGATACTTTTACTTGATCGTTTCTGTACTTTTACTTAAAGCTGCGCTGTGTCACTTTTCTGTTGGGGGTCCATCACCTGCTAGTTTCCATGGAGATGTCATTGCTCTACCTGGAATGTTCCACTATTGAGGTACAGACGACGATGGAGGAGGGACAGATTTTTAACGTAAAGAGAAACGTATCCAGAGTCGATGGAGTCAGAAGCGTCTCCGTGATCACTTCCTGTGGGGAAACGGCGGCTGCAGCGTTATTTACCGTCTGTGGTTTGTGCCGTACGGGAAGATTCCAGCCAAAGAGAAACATTTACATGGAAACAACAAGCTCCTCCAGGTCAGGTTTGTGGAGAGTCGGGACGTTGTTTTTCAGTGCTAAAAACAGCGATACCGAACATTCCGGAGGATTTGGATTCCAGGAAATATCCCGAACACAAAATAAAAGCAGCAGCTTTAATGGTAAAACTGAGTCTGTAGTAAATCCGGCGGGAGTGAGACGCCCAGGACAGGACGAAGTGCCGCTGTAGAGTTTTAAAGTGTGTTTAAAAGTGGAGCGTGACGTGATCCTCGTGTTTGGTGTCAGAGGGAGAAGAACCTCTCAGGGTCTGTTGGCTTCAGTGAGAGCGACGTTTTATCACTTGCAGAGCCCCGTTAGAAAACTGTGGGTGGCACGAGATCCTACAGAATAAATCTGACGCTCGGCCGGAACTTAATGGGAAAAGAAAAACGTTTGACAGATTCTTACTGGTCTTAAAAATGTAATAAAAACAAAACCAGTTCAGTTTAAACTTCACGTTATTCCTAAAGCATTTGTAGCTTCCTCAATCTTCACTCTGATGTGTTTAGAAGAACTTTTCACAACAGATTCTAGACCTCAAACCAAACCTGTGGACCCCAGGTTAAATGTGCTCCTGTAGGAACGTAACAGTAACGTAAATCTGGTGATATCGTATCGTCAAAGGTCTCACAATAACATCGTGGAGCATCACAATATATCGAATCCCAAGTGTCTTTGCTTAAATGAACAGTTCTGATGCAGAAATAGCTAAAACAAACAGAGGGAACTACATAGACCATGATCCTTTGCTCCGTTTCAGTGCAGACGACATGAAGAAAGAACTGTTCTCAGCACTTTTACATCTTCATTCTGTGGATTAAGTCTGTGAAGCATTTTTAGAGGAAAAAGTCGCAGATTCACAGTTTAAATATTGTAATAAATCTGGTCCAGTGAGATGTTTAATATGAACGAAAGAAAGAAAAACAAATGAAAGAAAGAACGAAAGTACAAATGAACGAAAGGAACAAACAAAAGAATGAAATAGAGCTGCAACTATCGAATATTTTTGGAATCGAGTATTCTGTCGAATATATCATCGATTAATCGAGTAATCGGATAAATCACACTTTTTTGTTTTTATACAACTATATCAATAGTGTGTAACGCAACATGAAAGGCCTCTTAAAATGAGCAATTGCTGTTATTCCTCACAAAAAAGGTTTTTATTTAAAGTCAACATTTTTTTAAACAAGTGTAAAACCTTTGGCTTATTGGTTTATAAGACAGGAGTTTTCTAAGTGACAACGTTAATCCTTTAACTAGCCTAATTAATAAGCTAAATATAGAACTAGCGAACACATAAGTGTTCAGAACGCCGTAAAATATTTCCTTTCTCTGATATTGGAATTATTGATGCCAGCGGTTCTAGATTAAATCAGATTTTTGGTAAAAGTAGAACAACGAACTAGACGTTTCTGATATGGGAAACACAGTGTGTGTGCGTGTGTCTGTGTATACGTGAGGAAGGGAGCGATTTGAGTGAGATCATTTGCTCTCTTGCTGCTCATTATGCCTCGTTACTATCGACTCATAACACAGGTTACAAATAATTACAAATACTGTACATTCTAATAGGCGTTACTTTTCATTTCAGTTAGCAATCGTAAAAGTATATTACCTCGTAGATTCTCCGACTCCGCTTAGAGAAGTACAGTTCACATGAGGATGCTTTCGCTTTAAGTGCTGCAGCATTGAAGACTGTTGTGGTACATCAGGTTGGCTTTGCCAGTGCACACTGGCAGCGGCCACATCATTATCTGCCATTTCCACACCGTGGAATAAATCGCGCCGCTTCAAATCTTTGAAATGTACGTCATTGATAACTGTCCGTGTGGAACAGTGATCCCAGACTGGCGCAGCAGTCTACAAAGGAGGAGCGATACGATAGCAGAGACATTTTAAATAAATTGACTTTGGTGACATGAATTAAACGAAGCCTCGAGGCAAAGAATTTGCCCCGAATATTTTTTGTAATCGAATTATCCGAGTTACTCGAGTAATCGTTTCAGCCCTAGAATGAAAGAAAAAGCTAAAGAAAGAACATAAGGACTAAAGAAAGAGAAAGAATGAAAAAGAAGAAATGAACAAAAGAAAGAACGAAAAAGAACAACAGAGAAACAATGAAAGAAAGAAAAGTCTGGTGTAACTCTGGAGATTTGGATTTCGTTCCGTCCCTAATGACAGTAAATGTTGCACCAAATGACTGAAGCGTTTCAGAGTCAGTCTGTTATTCTGTAGAATATCGAAATATCGTGAACTTTCCCACGATATCGCGATAAATATCATATCGTGAGACTTGGATATCGTTACACCCCTAATGCATTGTGTAACGTTTCCAATGGAGGAATGTTCCACAGTACGGCTTTAAACCTTTCTATCGCCATGGAAACCAGACCAGACCGAGTTCCAGGTCAGATCTGTGGAGAGGCGACTCCGCTCACAGTCAGAACGTCTGTTTTTCGAGGGATTTTTTGAGCTCTAAAACCACCTGTGACTGAATAAATGTGAAGTGGAGCTGTTTAAAGTCACACTGCGGAACATTCCGGGCAGAGGGGAGGATTGTGTTGTCGGTAAGGATCAGAGGACGCAGTCTCGGCCAAACAAAAAGCCTCGTGGAGGTTTTAAACGGAGCCAAACAGCTGTGAGCTCAGAGGAGAAACCCACAGAAATCCTCATTTTCACTCAGAATTAAGTCATTAGTATTTGTGTATTTGTGTATTTGTGTATTCGTGTATTCGTGTATTCGTGTATTCGTGTATTCGTGTATTCGTGTATTCGCGTATTCGCGTATTGGTGTATTGGTGTATTCGTGTATTCGTGTATTCGTGTATTCGCGTATTGGCGTATTGGCGTATTCGCGTATTCGCATATTGGCGTATTGGCGTATTGGCGTATTGGCGTATTCGCGTATTCGCATATTGGCGTATTGGCGTATTGGCGTATTCGTGTACTCGTGTATTTGTGTATTTGTGCGTCACCTCGTCACTTTCTCCATCTCGTCCGAACAAATCGTCTTTAATATCGAATTCTTTTGTTTTGAGTGAGTCACTGGAGCTGATGTCACAGCTCCAGAGAGAGAACAGAAGAACTGCTGTTTCTACGGGAGATGGAGGAGAGGAGGAGGAGAGAGGAGAGGAGAGGAGAGGAGGAGAGAGGAGAGGAGGAGAGAGGAGAGGAGGAGGAAGAGGAGGAGAGAGAGGAGGAAGAAGAGGAGGAGAGAGGAGAGGAGGGAGGAGGAGAGGAGAGGAGGGAGGAGGGGGAGAGAGGAGAGGAGGGAGGAGAGGAGGAGGAAGAGGAGGAGAGAGAGGAGGAGGAGAGAAGGAGGAGGAGAGAGAGGAGGAGGAGAGAGGAGAGAAGGAGAGAGAGGAGGAGGAGAGAGGAGAGGAGGAGGAAGAGGAGGAGAGAGGAGGCAGATGGAGGAGGAAGAGGATGAGGCGGAAAAAGAGGAGGAGGCAGATGGATGCAGACGGGGCAGTTGGAGGAGCATCTGTGGTGGTGGTGGGGGGTCCCAGTCTGTGCCTCACTGGAAGAACAGATGACGTCAGAGGAGGAGAATAGAGGAAGAGGAGGAGAGACAGGAGAAGGAGGAGGAGGCAGAGGGGGGTGAGGAGGCAGATGGAGGAGGAAGATGAGGAGGAGGAGAATAGAGAGAATAGAGGAGGAGGAGGAAGATGAGGAGGGGTGTGTCCGAGGAACCTGATCCTTTGTCTGTTTCTCTGCTGCTCCAGTCATGAAAATGATGAAGTCGGTGTTTTCTGTGTCAGATGTGAACTGATCATCGACTCTTTGGGTCCAGATTCTTCGTCCCATTTAAAAATATTTCCGAACACAAATATCTGAAAACACTTCTGTTCCTTCTGTTCTGCTGTGACAAGAACAAATCTGTATTTCTCGCGCACTTTGAAACGCAGGTTTTACACAGCGCTGCACAAGCAGCAGAGAACAATGTAAAAAGCTTAAAAACAGCAGAGGGAAAACACAAAAACAGAGGCAACAATTCAGCTGATTATAAGAAATAAATAAAAAGAAATAAGAAATAAAATCAAGATAAAACCAGTTAAAGGAGCCAACCGATTCAAAATGGGTTTTAAGAAGCGATTTGAAGATGATCCTCACGGTGCAGCTTCACCTCCTCAGGCTCAGCTCAGAGTCGAGGATGGAAAAGGCTCCGTCACCTCCACCTGGAGTCTGGAGCCACAGGGACCTGAGGGACCTGAGGGACCTGAGGGTCTGAGGGACCTGAGGGTCTGAGGGACCTGAGGGTCTGAGGGACCTGAGGGTCTGAGGGACCTGAGGGTCTGAGGGACCTGAGGGACCTGAGGGACCTGAGGGACCTGAGGCTGCAGCTCGAACGGGGATAAAACTTCGGAAATGTAACTTGGTCCAAGACCTAAACGAGCTTTAAGTCGGTGATCAGTAAAACGCAGGAGCCAGAGCAGAGAAGGTGAAACGGGGGGAATGTGTCGCTGTTTGTGGAGGAGCTGCTGCGTCAGGAGGCGGGAGTTTGGATGTCGCTGATTGTGCGGAGGCGGAGGAAACGGGATCGGGCGACTTTTTCGATGTGAAGGTGGAAGTTTAGGCAAAAAGTTGTCGAATTAGTTTTGAACGATTTCGGCAAATGAGCAAAATTTGTAATGGTGATTCCTCTGGATTCTCTCCTCTCCATTTCTGCTTTAATGAAGTTCACGTTTGCCCAAAGTTCAGATTTTAAACACAAACGAAAGAACTGACACGAAAACACAATAATCCAACTTTATTTGTATCACACATTTTACAAACAAGACATTTAAGTCTAAAATGTCGCCGAATTATGTTCCAAACAAAAGGAACTAATAGAATCAAGAAGAAGAGGAAGAAAAGAAGGAAGAAAGAAGGAAAATCAGTAAATAAAGGCACTACTGAAAGAATAAAATGGATAAAAACAGTAAATAAATAAAAAATACAAGACTCTTATTTCAGGACATGTTTGTACAGAAATAAATTACTGGGAAATTTTATCAGAATCAAAATTTTCACTTATAAAACGTACTTTGTGTCCAGTTCTGAGTGAATTTGGACTGTTTCCATGGCAATTAGCAATACAAAAACTATTCTGTCTTTTAATGGTGGAAAGTCGTCAAAATGACAACAAAACGAGCCCCATTCAGCCTTCAGCCCTGATCTCTACTGTACCGAACCCCAGGGCCCCTCCCTCCGCTGCACAGGATTTACACGGGGCCCGTTTCCTCCCCTCGGACGGACCCCCACCCGCCGCAGCAGCACCCAGGGGCCCAACAATAAAGCCCGGGGTTAATACAATGGTCCAAATGGAGTCAGGAAACCCCTCGTGTTTTATCTACAAGGGCGCAGGAAACAGGAAGTCTGGGTCCCTCTCACTTCGGCACTTCCTTTTCCCAAATAAACTCCCAAATGCATCAAAACAAATAACGGAAGTGACGCTTTGATAGTTTTTCATGGTTAAAAAGTTGAATTTTGGGGTCTTATTGGAGGAGCGCGAGTGTGTGAAGGGTTCAGTTATGATTTAATCCTGGTTTAGCCCAGATTTGGCCCGGTTTACATTTCCATTAGTGCGTTCGGAGCATTTGCAGCACTTTTAGGCCTGTGACTTGTGAAGGTTTAAAGCTCCCGTCTGGAATTAGACCCTCCCCCCAATATAAAAGTACGGACGGGAGCTTTAAACTTCCCGCTTTACGACATTTTCTGATCTGTTCTGACGTCGCGTTTTGTCTCGTTCGCACATGTTTAACGCACAAATCCTGCACGTTTGGGCTTTAGAGCTCTTCCCTCAAACAGAAAACACTCTGTTCCACCTTGTGATGTCATCATGTGGTGATACAGGAAGTGCTCCACTGTGTTTTTAAACTCCACACACCTTCACTAGAATCACCTGGATCATTTCAGACCTGGAATAAACTGAACTAAAGGTAAAAGGAGCTGTGAAACTTACAAAAAAATACGTCTTCGTGGCAATTCCTACAAGGTGGAACTTGAGATATGTCGGAATATCGAGGAAAATATCGAGTAAATTCCCAGTATCGGTTCAGTCGATATCCTGGTTAGACTTTTTTACCGACTGCTGTTTGAACTTTAGAGCTGTTCTTTTCTTCTGGCAGGAGACAGAACTGTTACATAACACAATCAGATCCATTTTATTAGAAGTTAACTGTGTTTTGAGAGGGGAAAAAAATCCATTTTCAAATCCTAAACTGGTATCGGTCGAGATGGGAAATCACCAGATACTTAAAGCTCTAATACTGGTATCAGAACTGAAAAACTGGTGAAAATCGGTGCATCTCGAGGTGGAACAGAGCGTTTTGAGCTTTGGAGATGTGGACAAACGGATAATAAAGAGTAACTCAAACATGTGTGAAACAAAACACGACTCCAGTTCTGTTTTTGAGGAGGAAGCGACATTAGAACAGGACTCAAAGCTCATAAGAGTCAGATTTGTGTATTATTAATATGGAACCTTTAAATTAAACATGAATCTTTTCTTCTGTGTTTTGCAGCAGAGAAAGTTTCCTCCCTGGGGAAGGACTGGCACAAGCTCTGTTTAAAGTGTGACCGCTGCAACAAGCTGCTGAACGCCGGAGGTCACGCAGAGGTCAGTGAACGCACCACAGAGACGAGTGTGGAGAGGAGCCCAGAGCTGCTCCCGCCTCACACGGCGACAGGACGGGACAAATGGGACATTTAAACACATCCACTTATTTATATTAGTGCTGTCAGTCAATTCAAATATTTAATCATGATTAATCTCATGAATGTCACAGTTAACTCGCAGTTAAAAGGAAATTAATCGCACATTTTTGCCCCTTGAACCATTTGAATCCTCTCAACAACAAACTAAAGTGGACAGGCTTTGTGCAAATGTTTTTCTTTTTTACTGTAACTGTGTTTGAGACGTGTTTGTCCCAGAGCTGCTGCACTCCTCACACGCTGCTGTTTGTTTACGTGTGGCGCAGCAGAGCTAACGCTGTTAGCGCAGCAGAGCTAACGCTGTTAGCGCAGCAGAGCTAACGCTGTTAGCGCAGCAGAGCTAACGCTGTTAGCGCAGCAGAGCTAACGCTGTTAGCGCAGCAGAGCTAACGCTGTTAGCGCAGCAGAGCTAACGCTGTTAGCCATGGATCTATTAAAATAACTGGATTGGCTGTTACTAACTTGCAGCTGTCTTGAGTTGGCCTAGTGGCCTCACTGCAACTTCAGTGAGAAAATCCCCCGGGAAGAGAAAGGATTTTTCTCATAGAGCGAAATGTAATCACAAACTGCTCATGTTTGGCTGACAGGGACTGACAGGGACTGACAGGGACTGACAGGGCACATACAACTTTCAAAAATATCAGATTTTGTGGCGATTTTTACCTATTTTTGGATCATAAACTTTTTGTCAGCTCAAAATCCTTCAGTTATCTTAAAAACAGCTTTTTAATGCACTGACCGCGGGAGAGAAGAGCTCTGCTGCACCTGCTCAATCAGCCCAGAGCCACAGGAAATACCTCACCGGGTCAGAGGCTAATTTAGAATCACGAATGGGCGGCCATTTTTAGACCCCGGGGCTTTTAGCGGAGAAAATAAGTCCAGCGACAGAAATATGTATTAAACAGTGAGACAGACATGAGTCCTGCTGCGATTCCTCCAGGAGTTTGTGGAGGTAAAACAGCTCAGAGCAGAGAGGACAGAGGCTGAAACACTTCTGTGTCTGTCACCGTCCTTATGGAGGGGCAGAGGTATAATCGAAGTTCAGCGCGGATTCACCGTATGTTTTTGAGCGATTTTATTTCATGTTTTCCTCGTGTGAATAACATCAGCGCACACAGGACTTCTCATTTTTGTACACATACTTTTCCTTCCTGTTTACAGTCGGATCCTGTAGATTTCTAACGTTACAGCAGTGACCACAGCTTATGAAAAAACGAGTTAACAAAAAAAATTAATCCTGTTAAAATTGTTTTGTGTTAACTTGTTAATAATGCAAAGATTTTGATAGCACTCATTTAGGTTCTGTTCTCGAACTGAAAACACTCCCCACACCTTCAGTACAATTATTTATTATTATTTATCATTTCAGTCCTGGAATCACCGATCTCCACTGAACTAAAAGTAAAAGGAGCTGTTCACGACTGACTGAATGAATTTTGAGTTGTGGAGATGTGGACAGAGTCGTGTTTAGTTTTATTCACACGTGTTTGAGTGACTCTTAACCCTTTATTACTGGTCTGTGTATCTGTGAATGTTTTTAACACCATTATAACAGAGAGAGTAAAACATCAAATATAAATGTGGATCCTTTCAGAGGCCCTGACGTCAGCCCCTCCACACACTGCTCCATTATATAACCTCAGCGTCTGTGTCACTGTCCCTGAGCTCATCTCCAGAGCCCGGGGCCCCGCAGCCTCTGACAGAGAGCCCGGGGCCCCGCAGCCTCTGACAGAGCTCTATCTGTGGATGTGGGACAGTGGTGTGTGAGTGGAGCTGTGGCCTGCAGCCTCCACTCTTCACTCATCCATTCAGTCTGTGGTGCAGATTCATACAGAGGCTGTGGGGGCAGTGGGGCTTTATTATCTGGCTCTACGTTTGGGGGCAGAAATCAGATCCCGTGATGTAAATCCTTTTAAATCCTTTATTATTACATCAACAACATGATTTAGAGTTCAGATATCGGTTAAAATAAAAAAAAACGACTGTCTTTAAACGGGTGTGTTTCCAAACAATGAGGAGGTAAATATGAAACACTGTTATTGTCCATCATTGCCAGTAACAAAAGAATTCAATAGAAACACACGTTTATTCCTTATCAGTTCTCATAATAATAGTAGGGAGCATTATATTTGCAGGGGAACTATTCCTTCCACCAGGCGGGGGCGCTGTCGAGCACATCACAGATAACAGGTAACAGATATAAACTCATTTGTGCCGCTTCTGTTGGACTATTGAACAAATCTGCACAACAAAGGATTTAAGGCCCTTTATTCAGTGGTGCAATAACTGTTTGTGCAATAACTGTTTGTGCAATAACTGTTTGTGCAATAACTGTTTGTGCAATAACAGTTTGTGCAATAACTTGGACACTTTGTGGTTGTCAAATGCACAAATCCACAATGAACATGAACACTGGACACGTGACTGTTCTGTGTGTAGATCTGGACAATTTCCCCCTCAAAAAATATCAGATTTTTAAAAATAAAAACTCGATTCACGATTTTATTCGTCCGTAGAGCAGCAGTGAAAACTTTTACCATGTTGTGAAAACGTTTTCACCACCGAATAAACTGGAAGCATTTCATATGGTCCACAGTCGGGACAGACATTTTCTTAATGTAAGAGGACAGGAAGTCTAAATGTTCGCGCTGTATAAAAAAAATCTTAAATAACGATTTTCCGAAAAAATTAATCAATTTGACCAACTCGATTTTTATTTTAAATACATGTTGCGCCCAGGCCTGGTGTGTGTGACTGTGCACTGACTGAACTCTGTGTGAGAATAACGTGTTTGGAACAATAAAGTTCATCTTATTATCTTATTATTTGGTCCTGGTTCTAGTCCTCTTTTAGTCCTGGTCCAGTCCAGATGTGGTTCTGGTTCTGGAGTCTCAGGATTGTGTTGTTTGCCTTTTCAAAGTGTCATAACCATTAGAGTCTTTACTTCCTTTTTACCCAAACATGAAAGCGTCGCTCTGCTGTGCGCTCGTGTCTCGCAGGGTTAAACTGTGCTTCAGTGATTGTTCCAGTCGCCGCCACAGGGGGCGCTGCAGTTATATCCACTGTAAATGTGACACAGGCCCGTTCTGGATGACGGGACTCAGACTTTATTGATCCACGAGGGAAATTCATTCAGTAATGTGACAGACTGAGGGTCAGCTGCGTTTCCTGTCCTAATAATTCATCATCAGGCTCATGTAGGTGCTTTAAACCTTTTTATCGCCACGGAGACCAAACCAAACCAGGTTCCAGGTCAGATCTGTGGAGAGGCGACGCCGCTCACAGTCAGAATGTGTTTTTCGAGGTGTTTTTGAGCTCTAAAACCACCTGTGATTGAATAAACATAAAGTAGAGCTGTTTAAGGTCACACTGTGGAACATTTCAGGCAGAGCAGTGACGTATCCATAGAAACAATTACACAATGCTCTTTTTAATGCGGAACATTTCAGGTAAAGCCATAACACACTGAAAAAACAGTCTGAGAGGGTTCGCTCAGACACAAATTAGACGACAATAACATGATTTTTAAAAACGATTCTCTGTCTTTTTGAGCTCTAAAACCTCCTGTGAGTGAATAAACGTAAAGTCGAGCTGTTTAAAGTCACTCTGCGGAACATTCCAGACCCCCAAACGAACAGTCAAAACCACTAATCGCGCACATTAACACTGGGCAGCGTGGGCGAAGTGCCTCAGGACACAGGTTCTGACGCGACGTTTTAATTTTCCGCTCGATTCGCTCTGCGTTTTCATTCAGAAACCGAACCCGAGGCCTGAGTTCAGACCGTGACATCGGAGAGTTTTACGGCTGTGAAAAGAGTGGGACGTTCACACACGGAGAATCCATTTAAGCGAGCTCCAGAGCGCCACCTGCAGACAGACGACAGGACAGAACGGATTAACCCCTGAAGACCTGAGGGCAGGTTTAGTACATTTCTCCTCGCCTGGATTTGTTTCTTAATTTTGCTTTTCAAACTGCCCCTTTTACCCCTAATGAAGTGTTCTACCTCCTTTTGTTCAGTCCAACCTGTTATTTCACAATCTGCTGCTGTAGTTGTGTCATGAGGCTGTGAGAAAAGCTACAGGACCAGAAATAGAGATGGAAAAAAAGAAAATTAAATTCACTCTTTTATACAAACACACAGCAAACATGTAGAAACAACTTTTTGGACGTAAAAATGCTTAATTTAGGGCCTGAGCTACAAAAATGTAAAATCTCAAGTCTGTAAGTAAATAAAAAATCTCCTTATTGCCCTAAAAACAAAAAAAGTGCAGTGGCTCCATGACTTTCCTGGTCCAGTCCTGGAAACAGCTCCTGTCAGGTCCAGGGCCAGAGCCACAGCACTTCTGCATTTCCAGGGTGGAAATTACATTTGGATTTGTTCATTTGGACTGAAATAAACCTTTAAATAAAAATAGAAAGAGATGCACAATTACACACACCAAGATGTGTCATTTTCCATGTGTGTGAGAATTAACTCCACTTAGAGCGACTTTTTCCCTCGTTCTAAACACACACAGTCAGAGGAGTCGACCATCTTGACTCACTTCACTCTTTGGCAAAGTTTGGCTCCATCAAAATGGACGGAGCGCATGAGTTTGGGGAAAACAAAGTTCTTGTTGGACACTCGTTTTGCTCCCGTCATCACACAGCGTGAGTGTGACGTAGGATAAAGCCGCAGAAATGTACGGAAACCTCTATGTCTGCACTTTCAGAGGGGAAAAGGACCTTTCTGCAGTTATAGAAACATGTTCCTCTGTGTCGTATATGATGTCGTAGGACTTCAGGGTTAAAGCTTCTATCGTCATGGAGACCAAACAGATGCCAGATGGACCTGTGCAGTTTGACACCTGCAGCGACCAGATTTGCACAATAACAAACTGGGAAATCTCCGGTTTGTAATAATAAAAGTGAGAAACTCGTGCGTAATGAAGGAAAACTGTTCTGCGCTGATGGGAGTCGGTACAGTCCCATTTTCTTTGTGTTTTGGTCGTTTTTAAGCAGCTTTTCTGTATTTTAGCGAAACAAACGACACTTTCTATTCGTCTCTTTACCGTCGGCAGAATCAGTTTGGTCATAAACAGAAACTCTGGGACATTTCCTGTGTAAAACTGTGAGGTCAAACAGCCTCTGTGGGACAGGACTCTTAAAGAAGAGAGTGAAGGAGGGAGGAAGGGAAGAAGGGAGGCTGTGACCCGGAAACACCAGACAGAGAGGGAGGGAAAGAGAGGGATGGAGAGAGGGAGGGAAGAGCCAGAGGGTAAGAGCGAGTGGGAGAGATTGAGAGAGGAAGAAGAGAGAGAGGAGCGTGAAAGGAGAGAGAGAGATGGGGAGAAAAGGGAGAGAGAGAGAGGGGGGCAAGAGAAAGAAGTGAGACAAGAGAGAAAGAGGGAGGGGAGAGAAGAGACGGGGTGAGCGAGAGAGGGAGAAGAGGAAGAAGGGATGAAAAGAGTGTAAGAGAGAGAGAGAAAGAAGAAATGGGGAGAGAGAGAAAACATGGAGCGAGAGAGAGAGAGAGAGAAAGGATGGAGGGAGAAAAGAAAAAAGGGAGAGAGAAACAAAACCGGGGAGAGAAAGAAAGAGAAAGGGGGAAGGAAGAGAGAGGGAGAATAGAGAGGGAGATAAAAAGGGGAAGAGAGACGTTCGGGTCCGACTTCTTCTGTATTTATTTTATATTTTAACACTGAATAAATTCCTCTTGTTCTCGTTTCTCTCGTTTCCCTCGTTTCTCTCGTTCCTGTCGTGTTTCGCTCTGAAGCTCCGGGTCGATGCCCCAGTGACCTCATCCCCCCCCTTTCCCATGATGCACCAGGGCTCGTCTCCGCCGGGGCAGAAAGCTCCAGTGTCTCTGCGTCTCCGTGGAAACGCTGGACGATGACATCATCCTCCTCCGAGCGAAATACAAACCACTTTATTCTAGAAACGAGCGGGGATTTTCTGATTCGACCTGTGGAAATATCCTGTTTTTATCCTTTTTTCTCTTTATTTTACTGTTTCCCAACACTTTTATTCTTATTATTTGGAATAGTTGGAGTTGGACGCGTCAGATTTGGGTTGAACTAAAACAAGAACAAAACTGAATCTGTGCAGCAGAAACAGGTTTAAAAACACATTTCTTCTTCTTCTTTTTGTCTCCTCAGCACGACGGACGGCCCTACTGCCACAAGCCGTGCTACGCCGCCCTCTTCGGGCCAAAAGGTGAACTGCATCTTTGATTCTTCTATTTTTCTCTATTGTTTTCTTCATAAATTCATATTGTTGTTTTTTTTTTAGCCCCGTTAATATTAATAAAAGATTTTATTTAGTTTCATTTTCACTTTTGTAAAACCGTCGCACTCGTCTCCTGTGAGGCCCGAGTGGGACAGAGGAAAAGTGAATGAATAAAAATACACAGAGAAAATGAAAAATGTATTTATTTATCCCCCAAAATCCTTTCGCTCTTTCTCTCTTTTCTTCCTCTCTTCCTCCCTCATTCTCCCCCTCCCTTTCTTCTTTCTCTACCCCCGTCCTTTCTCTCTCCTTCTCCTTTCTCTTTTCTCTGTCCCTTTCTCCTTTTCCTTTCTCTCTTTTCTCTCGTTCTCTCTCCTTTCTCTCTCTATCTCTTCTCCTTTCTTTTCTCCCCTCTCCTTTCTCTCTCTCTTCTCTTTTCTCTCTTCTCTCTTTTCGACGCTCCGGGGAATAACTCGTGTTCGTTCCTCAGGAGTGAACATCGGGGGCGCCGGTTCCTACATCTACGACGCTCCGGTGAATAACTTGAGTTTGGATTCTGCCCCGAAGACGGAGGAGAAGAAAATCTTTGCCCCTAAAGCTCCGTCCAAAGGTCAGACTCAGTTTCACCTCCGTCTTCTTCTGTTTCTGCACCAGAACTTCTGAGCTCGATGGTTCCAGCTCCAGCCGCCGTTCACTGCTGCCCTGGAGCAAGACACTTATTTTAGCCAAAACCAAACGACAAAAATCACAAATCTGTGACTCCTGTGAGGTTTAAGTCGTGTTCTGACGTTTCCTCCTCACAAACAGCTGGAGTCGTGTCTGTTTCACTCACATGTTTGAGTCACTCTTTATTATTCGTCTGTTACATCTGCAAAGCTCCAAACGCTCTGATCCACCTTGTGATGTCATCAAGTGGCAGGCAGGTTAAACCAAACCAGAACAAATGAGCCCGAACTAAACCAGGACTAAACCAGGACTAAACCGGGACTAAACCGGGACTAAACCGGGACTAAACCGGGACTAAACCGGGACTAAACCGGGACTAAACCGGGACTAAACCAGGACTAAACCGGGACTAAACCAGGACTAAACCGGGACTAAACCGGGACTAAACCAGGACTAAACCAGGACTAAACCGGGACTAAACCGGGACTAAACCAGGACTAAACCGGGACTAAACCGGGACTAAACCGGGACTAAACCAGGACTAAACCGGGACTAAACCGGGACTAAACCGGGATTAAACCGGGACTAAACCGGGACTAAACCAGGACTAAACCATCTATTAAATAAGAATACAGGTGGACTAAACCACCAAGACTAAACCAGATCTAAACCAGGACTAAACCAGGACTAAACTGAGACTAAATCCTCAAGACTAACCAGATCTTGGTGGTTTAATCCTGGTTTAGTCCTGGTCTAGTCCTGGTCTTGTCCCAGTTTAGTTCGAGCTCATTTGTTCTGGTTTGGTTTAACCTGCCTGCCACTTGATGACATCACAGGGTGGAACAGAGCGTTTGGAGCTTTGCAGATGTAACAGACGAATAATAAAGAGTCACTCAAACATGTGAATGAAACACATTTACAGTTTAACTCAAATTAAACTGTAAATGTGTCATTTTGACCCGTCACTTCTGCACTGATGAAGCGGCGCTGGTTTATGTTTCAAAAACTGCTCCTCATCTAAGGCTCGTGTGGCTCTGTCTGAATTTCTTGTGACCACAGAAATGAGCAGCTCTCTGGACTTTTTCTAAAGGAGCTCAGCAGAGGAAAAGAGAGTTTAATGATCTGGAGCTAAACGGGTTTGTGGCTGATGCTCTTTTCTCAAATAAAACGTCTTTTTGTCCACAGCCGGCAGCATCACCACCTTCTCCGGAGAGGCCAACCTGTGCCCCAAGTGCAACAAGAAGGTTTATTTCGGTGAGTTCCTCCACTCGTTCCTCCACTCGTTCCTCCACTCGTTCCTCCACTCGTTCCTCCACTCGTTCCTCCTCATTCCTCCACTCATTCCTCTACTCGTTCCTCTACTCGTTCCTCCGCTCGTTCCTCCGCTCGTTCCTCCGCTCGTTCCTCCGCTCGTTCCTCCACTCGTTCCTCCGCTCGTTCCTCCACTCGTTCCTCCACTCGTTCCTCCACTCGTTCCTCCACTCGTTCCTCCACTCGTTCCTCCACTCGTTCCTCCTCATTCCTCCACTCGTTCCTCTACTCGTTCCTCCACTCGTTCCTCCGCTCGTTCCTCCGCTCGTTCCTCCACTCGTTCCTCCACTCGTTCCTCCACTCGTTCCTCCTCATTCCTCCACTCGTTCCTCTACTCGTTCCTCCACTCGTTCCTCCGCTCGTTCCTCCACTTGTTCCTCCACTCGTTCCTCCTCATTCCTCCACTCGTTCCTCTACTCGTTCCTCCACTCGTTCCTCCACTCGTTCCTCCGCTCGTTCCTCTACTCTTTCCTCCGCTCGTTCCTCCGCTCGTTCCTCCGCTCGTTCCTCCACTCGTTCCTCCCCTCGTTCCTCCACTCGATCCTCCACTCGATCCTCCACTAGTTCCTCCACTAGATCCGACTCAATCCTCCACTCGTTCCTCCACTCGTTCCTCCTCATTCCTCCACTCATTCCTCTACTCGTTCCTCCTCATTCCTCCACTCGTTCCTCCACTCGTTCCTCCCCTCGTTCCTCCACTTGTTCCTCCACTCGTTCCTCCTCATTCCTCCACTCGTTCCTCTACTCGTTCCTCCGCTCGTTCCTCCACTCGTTCCTCCGCTCGTTCCTCCCCTCGTTCCTCCTCATTCCTCCACTCTTTCCTCTCCTCTTTCCTGCGCTCTGTCCTCCACTCGTTCCTCCGCTCGTTCCTCCCCTCGTTCCTCCTCATTCCTCCACTCATTCCTCTACTCGTTCCTCTACTCGTTCCTCCACTCGTTCCTCTACTCGTTCCTCTACTCGTTCCTCCGCTCGTTCCTCCACTCGTTCCTCCGCTCGTTCCTCCGCTCGTTCCTCTACTCGTTCCTCCGCTCGTTCCTCCACTCGTTCCACCACTCGTTCCTCCCCTCGTTCCTCCACTTGTTCCTCCACTCGTTCCTCCTCATTCCTCCACTCGTTCCTCTACTCGTTCCTCCACTCGTTCCTCCGCTCGTTCCTCCACTTGTTCCTCCACTCGTTCCTCCTCATTCCTCCACTCGTTCCTCTACTCGTTCCTCCGCTCGTTCCTCCGCTCGTTCCTCCACTCGTTCCTCCGCTCGTTCCTCCACTCGTTCCTCCGCTCGTTCCTCCGCTCGTTCCTCCGCTCGTTCCTCCACTCGTTCCTCCCCTCGTTCCTCCACTCGTTCCTCCACTCGTTCCTCCACTCGTTCCTCCACTCGTACCTCCACTCGTTCCTCTACTCATTCCTCCGCTCGTTCCTCCACTCGTTCCTCCACTCGTTCCTCCGCTCGTTCCTCCGCTCGTTCCTCCACTCGTTCCTCCCCTCGTTCCTCCACTTGTTCCTCCACTCGTTCCTCCTCATTCCTCCACTCGTTCCTCTACTCGTTCCTCCACTCGTTCCTCCGCTCGTTCCTCCACTTGTTCCTCCACTCGTTCCTCTACTCGTTCCTCCGCTCGTTCCTCCGCTCGTTCCTCCACTCGTTCCTCCGCTCGTTCCTCAGTAGAAGTTAAATCTGAGCAGATGTGGAGATGTTCCTGTTTGAATGGTCACGTCTCTGTCATATTTACATGTTTAAAATGTTTCTCCTGATGTTTCTGTCTGTTGTTTTGCTGCAGCGGAGAAGGTGACGTCTCTGGGGAAGGACTGGCACAGGCCCTGCCTCCGGTGTGAACGCTGCAGCAAAACTCTGGCCCCGGGAAGCCACGCAGAGGTTATTATTATTATTATTATTATTATTATTATTATTATTATTATTATTATTATTATTATTATTAGCAATAGCAGCAGTAGCAGTAATATAGTAATAGTAGTAGTAATAACAGCAGCAGCAGTAGTAGTAGTAACAATAATAGCAGCAGTAATAGTAGCAGTAGCAGTAGTAGTAGTAGTAATAGCAGCAATAGCAGTAGTAGTAATGTAATAATAGTAGCAGTAGCAGTAGTAGTAGTAGTAGCAGTAGTAGCAGTAGTAGCAGTAGCAGCAGTAGCAGCAGTAGCAGTAGCAGTAGCAGCAGTAGCAGTAGTAGTAGTAGTAGTAGCAGTAGCAGTAGCAGTAGCAGTAGTAGTAGTAGCAGTAGCAGCAGTAGCAGCAGTAGCAGTAGTAGTAGCAGTAGCAGTAGCAGTAGCAGTAGCAGTAGTAGTAGTAGTAGTAGTAGTAGCAGTAGTAGTAGTAGTAGTAGTATTAGAGCTTGTGACATTATTTTTTATCAGTAAAGTCTTTTTCTTCCCCTGGTCACATTTGGCTGTAGTTTACAGTCCGGACAGCAGAGGGCAGCGCTGCACTTCTCATCACTGATGTGAACACATTCGCTGCTGTTTCTGTTAAATATTGTGAATTTGAGACGTGTTTTTTTTAGTTTGAGTTTATTCCACATGGTATAAACCTCAGTCTGTGACAGTGTGACCCTCATACACTGTTGTTTCTCTTTGGATTTAATACTTTCTACATTTTAGATGCACAGAACCCATCGAACATGTGATGTGAGATATGTGGGATGATGGAGCAGCGCTGTGAACCTCTGAGCTCCTCTCAGCTTCATGATGAAGTCCCTGAGATGGTTTCCCCTTCACAGCTCTGCTTCACTAAAGCTCCTGTCAAAACTAGATCCTCATTTCACAGCTGTCGACACTAAAGCACAAGTCAAGTCCCACTGGCCACGTTTACCTGATGTTTTGTAATTCTGAATGAACAGTTCTGAAATAAAATCTTCTCCTTCGAGTTTACATGGAAATAATTCTGGGTTGAGGAGAAGGACGAAGAAAACAAACTGAGTCTGAGGCTGCGACACCTCAGTCCCTCCCACATCCCACTCGAAATCGGAATAGTTGGAATAAAACACCCACTGACTTCCCAATATTACTTTATTTTCATTTATTTATTATTTATTTAACCTTTATTTAACCAGGAAAGTCCTGTTAAGATTAAAAACCCAGAGGCAGCAGTAAATTCATACAGTCACAATATTACAGACAAATACAGAGGAGATAAAGACAATTAGGAATTACATCACGGTTTTTTAAAGCGGAATTCGTTTTTACTCAGAATTAAATCATTTTTATTCGGAATTAAAGGCAAATGACAGAACAGAACGTTTCCTGAATGTGTTTAGAACGAACTGGAGCTGGAACAAGTACAAGAGCACAGAGACCTGGTTTAGACCTGGTTTAGACCTGGTTTAGACCTGGTTTAGACCTGGTTTAGACCTGGTTTAGACCTGGTTTAGACCTGGTTTAGTCCTGGTTTAGACCTGGTTTAGACCTGGTTTGGACCTGGTTTAGACCTGGTTTAGACCTGGTTTAGACCTGGTTTAGACCTGGTTTAGTCCTGGTTTGGACCTGGTTTAGACCTGGTTTAATCCTGGTTTAGACCTGGTTTAGTCCTGGTTTGGACCCAGTTTAGACCTGGTTTAGACCTGGTTTAGACCTGGTTTGGACCCAGTTTAGACGTGGTTTAGTCCTGGTTTAGACCTGGTTTGGACCCGGTTTAGACCTGGTTTAGACCTGGTTTAGACCTGGTTTGGACCCGGTTTAGACCTGGTTTAGACCTGGTTTAGTCCTGGTTTAGACCTGGTTTAGTCCTGGTTTGGACCCAGTTTAGACCTGGTTTAGACCTGGTTTAGACCTGGTTTAGACCTGGTTTAGACCTGGTTTATGCCTGATTTATGCCTGATTTAGTCCTGGTTTAGTCCTGGATTAGTCCTGGTTTAGACCTGGTTTAGTCCTGGTTTGGACCTAGTTTAGACCTAGTTTAGACCTGATTTAGACCTGGTTTAGTCCTGGTTTAGACCTGATTTAGACCTGGTGTAGACCTGGTTTAGACCTGGTTTAGACCTGGTTTAGTCCTGGTTTGGACCTGGTTTAGAGCTGGTTTAGACCTGGTTTAGACCTGGTTTGGACCTGGTTTAGACCTGGTTTAGACCTGGTTTAGTCCTGGTTTGGACCTGGTTTAGAGCTGGTTTAGACCTGGTTTAGTCCTGGTTTAGACCTGGTTTAGACCTGGTTTAGACCTGGTTTAGTCCTGGTTTAGACCTGGTTTAGACCTGGTTTGGACCTGGTTTGGACCTGGTTTAGACCTGGTTTAGACCTGATTTAGACCTGGTTTAGTCCTGGTTTAGACCTGATTTAGACCTGGTGTAGACCTGGTTTAGACCTGGTTTAGACCTGGTTTAGACCTGGTTTAGTCCTGGTTTGGACCTGGTTTTGACCTAGTTTAGACCTGGTTTAGACGTGATTTAGACCTGGTTTGGTCCTGGTTTAGTTCTGGTTTAGTCCTGGTTTAGTCCTGGTTTAGTCCTGGTTTTGACCTGGTTTAGTACTGGTTTAGTCCTGGTTTAGACCTGCTTTAGACCCGGTTTAGACCTGGTTTAGACCCGGTTTAGACCTGGTTTAGACCCGCTTTAGACCCGGTTTAGACCTGCTTTAGACCTGCTTTAGACCTGGTTTAGACCTAGTTTAGACCTGGTTTAGACCTGGTTTAGACCTGGTTTAGACCTGGTTTAGACCTGGTTTATGCCTGATTTATGCCTGATTTAGACCTAGTTTATGCCCGACTTAGACCTGGTTTAGATTTGGTTTAGACTTGGTCTAGACCTAGTTTATGCCTGGTTTAGACCTGGTTTAGACTTGGTTTAGACCTGGTTTAGACCTAGTTTAGACCTGGTTTAGACCTGGTTTAGCCCTGGTTTAGACCTGGTTTAGACCTGGTTTAGCCCTAGTTTAGACCTGGTTTAGTCCTGGTTTAGACCTGGTTTAGTCCTGGTTTAGACCTGGTTTAGACCTGGTTTAGACCTGATTTGGACCTGGTTTAGACCTGATTTAGACCTGGGTTAGACCTGGGTTAGTCCTGGTTAAGATCTGGTTTAGACCTGATTTAGACCTGGTTTAGTCCTGGTTTAGACCTGGTTTAGACCTGGTTTAGACCTGGTTTAGACCTGGTTTAGCCCTGGTTTAGACCTGGTTTAGACCTGGTTTAGACCTGATATAGTCCGGGTTTAGACCTAGTTTAGACCTGGTTTAGACCTGGTTTAAACCTGGGTTTAGTCCTGGTTTTAGTCCTGTTTGAGACCTGGTTTAGACCTGGTTTAGACCTCGTTTGGTTCTGCTTTAGACCTGGTTTAGACCTGATTTAGACCTGGTTTAGTCCTGGTTTAGACCTGGTTTAGACCTGGTTTAGACCTGGTTTAGTCCTGATTAAGACCTGGTTTAGACCTGGTTTAGACCTGGTTTAGACTTGATTTAGACCTGGTTTAGTCCTGGTTTGGACCTGATTTAGACCGGGTTTAGACCTGGTTTGGACCTGATTTAGACCTGGTTTAGACCTGGTTTAGTCCTGGTTTGGACCTGGTTTAGACCTGGTTTAGTCCTGGTTTAGTCCTGGTTTGGACCTGGTTTAGACCTAGTTTAGTCCTAGTTTAGTCCTGGTTTGGACCTAGTTTAGTCCTGGTTTAGACCTGGTTTAGACCTGGTTTAGACCTGGTTTAGACCTGGTTTAGACCTGGTTTATGCCTGATTTATGCCTGATTTAGACCTAGTTTATGCCCGACTTAGACCTGGTTTAGATTTGGTTTAGACTTGGTCTAGACCTAGTTTATGCCTGGTTTAGACCTGGTTTAGATCTGGTTTAGATCTGGTGTTGACCTGGTTTAGACCCGGTTTAGAACGGGTTTGGGCCTGGTTTAGACGTGGTTTAGACCCGGTTTAGACCAGGTTTGGGCCTGGTTTAGACCTGGTTTAGACTCGGTTTAGACCTGGTTTAGACCTGGTTTAGACCTGGTTTGGACCCGGTTTAGACCTGGTTTAGACCTGGTTTAGACCTGATTTAGACCCGGTTTGGGCCTGGTTTAGACCTGGTTTAGACCTGGTTTGGGCCTGGTTTAGTCCTGGTTTAGACCTGGTTTGGGCCTGGTTTAGACCTGGTTTAGACCCTGGTTGGGGCCTGGTTTAGACCTGGTTTGGGCCTGGTTTAGACCTGGTTTAGACCTGGTTTGGGCCTGGTTTAGTCCTGGTTTAGACCTGGTTTGGGCCTGGTTTAGACCTGGTTTAGACCCTGGTTGGGGCCTGGTTTAGACCTGGTTTAGACCTGGTTTAGATCTGGACCACTGAGGATTCCACAGATATGAGGCCACATGGGAAAAGAAAAGAAAGTTCTGTCGTTTAACGTGGAAAATCGCAGCAGATTGTTTAAAGAAAGAGGTTTTTTATTCAGAATCTCAAGTGTGAAAAGTTGATCTTGTGACAAATGAAGAAAAGTGAGTGTAACTGTGTTTGTGTTCCTCCTGCAGCACGACGGGATGCCCTACTGCCACAAACCCTGCTACGCCGTTCTGTTCGGGCCCAAAGGTAACCGCTAGGGGGCGCTGCACCTCCACTCTGACCCTGAATGTTCCACCAGGCTGGATTCTGCTCGAGTCGCTCACACACGGAGCTTCTTTATCTCTGCGTCACTGCAAAACCACTTAAAGATCTCACAGCTTCTGCTTCTGCTGCTGCCGGAGTCACTTTGCACCACAGGGTTTCGTAATTCAAGTTAAACTCACTCCACATGAATTTAACACGTGAACTTTTAGCTATTTTTCGAAAACTCACACTGAAAGAGGTGAGTTTAATTCCAATTCCGCTGTTTTTAGGTCTCAGTGAAAGTGAAAATGTTTTTAGTGCTCAAAACCATGAAACCCACCGCACCGAAACTCCAAATAAACCAGATAAACCAGATAAACCAGCTCCACAGGTTCTTTCATCAGGGGACATTGTTATTATGTGGTTAAAACCTAAAAAAAAAAATGTATTTTGCATAATATGTTTTGAATTTTATGTATGGAAAACTGGTAGATGCAAATGATCCTGAATTTCTCTGAATGCAAAACCCCAGAGCTGCAGTTTAAAGACCTCATATGACACGATTAACGTCGCTTCCTCCTCACAAATGGACCTGGAGTTTGTGTTTTGTGTCGTTCACACGTTTAGGCTGAGCTCTTCTCTTTAAACAGAAAACTCTCTGTTCCAAACATCTTCACTAGAATCATTTTGGATCATTCCAGCTCCAGAGTCGCTGATCTCGACTGAACTAAAGGTAAAAGGAGCTGTTCACTTGAAAACTGCTGCTTCATCATGACATCACGAGGTGCAACAGAGCGTTTGGAGCTCTGGAGATGGAGACAGACGAATAATAACGAGTCACTCAAACGTGTGAATGAAACAAAACACGACTCCAGGTCCGTTTGTGAGGAGGAAACATCAGAACACGAGTTACAGCCGCCACACTGCAGGAGAATTTACCCCATTTTCCATTTTGGAGATTTCACCCCAAGTTCAGGAGGCGTGACCCGACTTTTCGTCTTTGTGTGCGATTTTGAAGCCGCTGCTCCTCGATCAGAAGCACCGAACATCAACAACACAACGACAGCGGTCGATAGAACAGAGTCAGAGACACAGAGACGCAAGACACAGAAAAGAGCGAAAATAATGTTCAGACTTTATTCCTCAGCTCTCGTAAAGGGGTCAGTTTAAAGTGCAGCGTCTCATCCACATCATCCATAGAAACTGTCCTCAAATAATGACTCCAGTCCACAAACCCGCTCTGTGAATCCAGTTTTCTTCATTCTTTAAAGTAAAAGTCTGGACAGTTCCTCCCGTGTGTCTGTTTCATCCACAGCCACAGTGACTCTACTTCCTGTGGACTTTATCTCCTCTTTTCTGCTTTAAAAATCCTGGAGCTGAAGTATTGCTCCACATTTCTCACATAATAATCCCACAGTCTGGATCTTTGAACACTTCAGAGTCTCAGAGCGACTGGTTTTACTGGAGACAGGAAACAGCTGAGGCCATCACAGCCTCACAGCTTTACATCCTGCAACATTTCCAGCACCAAAACGTCTGCTTGTTCTGGGTGTTTGTCCAGATTCTACCAGTGGACTTAAGTTCTAAAGTTTTACTTGCTGATCACACGAGGATCTGGCAGTCGGACTCCGTTTGTTGAAGTTTTTTCAGCTTTTTGAGGAAATATTCTCGATCTTTGGACGATGATCCTTTGGCAGAGCTCGACTTCTGCTGCCAAAATGCACAACCGAACCTACACTGTTTACAGGCGGAAAACACAAAACATTCTGCCAGATTTCCATATCGTTGAGACGCAAAGGCGTTTTGGGGGGTTGAAAAGGGTGGAAATCTTAAACTCTCCACCCCGTTGTGTAAAGGGCCGAAAACAGAAAAACATGTTTTTGTGGCCGAGATTACGTCACGAACACCAGTCGGTTCAGGAGAAAAACAAACGTGTCAGAGCTTCAGCCGAGCAGCTGCGAATGCCACAGGACTCGAGTCAGAAGGAGACGGATCAGAGTCAGAGCCTCGTCCACGTGTTGCGGTCGGTGGAGTTTTTCCTCTTCTCCAGGTGGTTTGGAGGCGCTGGAGAAGCAGGAGGTCAGACTCAGACTCAGGCGTTTGTCTTGGTGCTGCTGCTTCACACTGAGGCGGCAGCAGCTCATTTGGTCTGAAGGCTTGTGGTTCGAATCCCACTCTCGACATAAAAAACATCGTTGGTCAGCGTGAGTGTGTGTGTGTGTGTGTGTGTGTGTGTGTGTGTGAGTGTGTGTGAGTGTGTGTGAGTGTGTGTGTGTGTGTGTGTGTGTGTGTGTGTGTGTGAGTGTGTGTGTGTGTGAGTGTGTGTGAGTGTGTGTGAGTGTGTGTGTGTGTGTGTGTGTGTGTGTGTGTGTGTGTGTGAGTGTGTGTGAGTGTGTGTGTGTGTGTGTGTGTGTGTGTGTGAGTGTGTGTGAGTGTGTGTGAGTGTGTGTGAGTGTGTGTGTGTGTGTGTGTGTGTGTGTGAGTGTGTGTGTGTGTGAGTGTGTGTGAGTGTGTGTGTGTGTGTGTGTGTGTGTGTGTGTGTGTGTGTGTGAGTGTGTGTGAGTGTGTGTGTGTGTGAGTGTGTGTGAGTGTGTGAGTGTGTGTGTGTGTGTGAGTGTGTGTAAAACGCTTTGAGCCTTGAAGGTAGAAAAGTGCTATAAAAATGTGACCATTTCCCATTGTTATTTTACTTGGTGGGTGAAGTACATCAGCAAACTGCAGGTTTTGCGTCTCCGTGTGGAGCAGAATTCCCCAAAACGTTTGTTTAAACGCAGAATAAGAGTGAGAACGAAAACACACTTTTGCAGTTTTGCTTCAAACCGTTTCCGTGTAAACGCAGCTTCAGTTTCATCAGGTTCTCCTCGTGTCTGTGGTGTTTCGCGCTTTTTGTCGCATGTTTAAAAACGGTTTCAAATGGAGACCTCCTGCAGTGTGCGGCGGCCCTATAAGCTCACAGGAGTCAGTTTGCTGTTATATATGTGGTGGAATTAACAGGTGGCAAATGCTCCACCAGCGAAGTCACACAATGTCCCCTGAGACTGAACCTGCGGTGGAACTGTCCCCTCGCCTTAAACCGCTCGATCCTTTTGCTTCTCTGCCTTTTTCTCACCCTGGTTTGTCCCTCTGTGCTTGTGGTCGTTGCAGGCGTGAACACGGGCGGCGTCGGCAGCTACATCTACGAGAAGGAGCCCAGCGCAGTGACCGAACCCTGAGAACCCCGAGAACCCCGAGAACCCCGAGAACCCCGAGAACCCTGAGAACCCCACCCTCCGCCTGCCCCTCCTCAGAACAGTGTTACCCATCCACCTCCTGCTCCTCCCAAACTCCCACTAATCCACAAAGTGTTTCCAGTGTGAACAGAACCTCCGGTGACTTCTACCGTCAATGCCAAGTTCACTCTGTTCATCAGGTGCTTAAAGCTTTCACTGAACTTTGGGGGAGATTTCTTGCTCGTTTCAGACTCAGATCTCACTATTGACACTCTGCAGCCGACGTCGCCCACAGTCCCCGGGGGGTGAGACGCTAACTGGAGGCTCTGCTCTGTCTGAAGCCGTCGGTGGTGATACAGGAAGTGCTCCGCTGTGTTTTTAATCTCCACAAACCTTCACTAGAATCATTTGGATCATTTCAGCCAATCTTAACCGAACTAAAGGTAAAAAAAAAGGAGCTGTTCACTTAAAAAAAAAAAAAAAAACTACAATTCCGGGTCCGTTTTGAGCATTAGAACATGATTTAAAGCTCATAAGAGTTTGTTTTGCGTCATGTACAGGAGCATTAATGCCAAACTGTGGAACATTCCAAGCAAAGCAATGATAACGCCATGGAAACAAGCAGCAGTAGGTAAAATTAGAGCTTTGTTGTCACGCAATATGACCCCAAGAACCACAACAGGTGAGCTTAAAGTTACAGTCACGGTTCATATTAATCACAGGTTCCGGAAAATGTGCAGTTTAAATCCATTCTCTGTTTTTATATTTTAGATTTATATTTTTTCCTGGTTTGTGGTGGTTTGTAATAATAAAACTGTGAAACTCGTGCGTAATGAAGGAAAACTGTTCTGCTCTTGGCGCTGACGTGACTCAGGACTGTCACATTTACTTTGTTTCTTTTGATTGTTTTTAAGCAGCTTTTCTGTATTTTTACTGTATTGTTACTGTTGGCAGGGATCCGTTTTTGACCAATTTGATCAACAATAAAGAGGCAGAAACTGTCATTTGTTTTGGTAAAAATACAGAAAAGCTGCTTAAAAACGCCCAAAGCACAAAGAAAATGTGATCACCGTAAGAGCTTTTATTTGAGTCCTGGCGGTGATTTGGGACGATTAATTCCTTCCTCACAAAAATCTGGGAAAATCTGGAACTCCAATTCTTTTACCCAGTGCGACGATAATTCAGGCGACTTTCTGCACAGACGTAGGCGAGTTCACCTGAAACGTTCCGTCAGAATCTCTCCGGAGCGTTTCAGGAGAGTTTCCCACATGTGAAAGCGACTCCTGAATCACAGAAAGTCGCTCAAACCCTCCACAACACGCAGACGTTTCTTTATCCGAACAGACGACAGACGCAGCGAGTGTGGAGCAGCAGAGCGAGAACGTTCATCCACCGCATCAGGAGGAGCAGCTGTGCTTTTCAGCGCTTATAGTTTATGCAAATGAGCCGTGTGGGTTTAGGTTTGGTTTGTGTAGAGATGACGCAGCATCAGTCCTGCTCCTGTCGCTGCAGCTCCACTTCTGTCTTCAGCACCGACATTAGACTCACCGACGCTTATTTATCAGAATAAACAAATATACAAATCTACATTTTTTTACGTTCTACTGTCACATGTTCGTCATGAATGGTCTGAGTCCAGGAAAGTTTTCCTTCATTACTCACTCGTTTCTATTACCAATCACCACAAACCGGGAGTGTCGCATTTTTAGCTCTTACCGCAGTAACTCCTGAACATTCGGCCACAGAAATCCACCCCCGGCGCGACGTCACTGCAAGTCTCAATACTGGAACTGTGCCCTAAAGCAAGACACTTCCAATCGGACTCATTATGACGGGAAAATAGTTGAAATCTGCGTTGAAAAGGTCCACTCAGAAAACAAGCTTCTGTTGCTGTAAACGTACTCGCCTCTCCACAGATCTGACCTGCTCATCTCTGTGAATAACCTTAATGCCATTCTGTATAATGTCCTAAACAAAGCAATAAAATCTTCATGGAGATAAGCAGGTGGCGGTATCATCTGTTGGAAAAGACCCTGAGTGTAGCTTTAATTGACGGATTTCAAAGTCCTGATTCTCGTCCGCCCGTTTCCATCTTAATTATTGTTTAAAAAATGTGCCATAAAAGCGGATATAAAACTGTTTAAAAAGATTATCGGGACTGTTACTCAATGTACCACAAAGATCAGGACTAGACCAAGATCTAAACCAGGTCTAAATGTGGACTAAACCAGGTCTATTACGGGACTGAACCACAATTCACAAACTAAAATCTGAAAACCAAAGGAATTTCCTCTAACCTAAAAATCATTTCTATTCCTGTCTTGACCTCGTTTTGAAATCTCCCCCAAAGATAAAAAATGAGGTGAGGTGCATCGTGGGTAATGTAGTTTGACCCGTAGAACCTGAGAGGCAGCTGCAGCTCACAGGTGGCTCACAGAAAACCCATAAATCTTTTCATTTTGACGTATTTTTCACACGTTTGGCCCCCGTCGACATTCCTGTTCTGAAACTATTGAATCCTGACACCTCCAGCATGTCCATAAAGTCCAGATTTTCTTAAAGCATGTGTTTCTCTAACTGTATTTTTGCTAAACACTAATAAATAAAATGTGTCTTGACCAGTGCGAAGCCAAGAATCTGCAGAACTGTGCAAAAGTTGAAGCGTTTTTAGCTGTAATCAGCGGTAAAAACACATTTGGTTGAACACAAGGGCTAAACCAGGACTATTTAGGACTAAACCTGGACTAAACCAGGTCTCAAGACATGAATTTGGGTCTAAACCAGAACCGTACCAAGTCTGTCTGAATATAAACCCAGATATGAACCAGGAAGCCGGACGAGGGACTGAACCAGGATCAAACCTCCGCGTGAATTTGGATTAAACTCGACTTAACCTGGACTAAAGCAGGTCTGAGCTTGGACTAAACCAGGACTATATCAAGAGATTAAGAATATTTGAATTCAGGAAAAGAGAAAAAAATGGACTAAGAAATGAACAAAACCAGGATTTGAATCGATTAAGACTTTTATTTATTAGAAATCGAATTATAATCCAGGATTAAATCTGGATTATTATAAATCCAGATGTAAACTTTGAATAAACTCAGATTTCACTGTTATTGAGTGACTAAAGCAGGACCAAGGAGAGAAAATGAGTTTCTGTTGAAAATGGGGATCCAGATCTAAACCAGGACTAAACCAGAACTGGACTGGGATCCAACCAGGATTTACTGAGGACTGCAGCGTATTTTATTTGCAGCTAACCAGGTCTAAATCAGGTCTATCCAAGGACTATCCAAGGACTAAACTAGGTTTAGCCCAGGTCTAAGCCAGGTCTAGCCCTAAACTAAATCAGGTCTATCCAAGGACTAAACCAGGTCTAGCACAGAAATAAACCAGGTCTATCAAAAGACCACATCAGGTCTAAATCAGGTCTAACCCAGAACTAAACCAAGTCTAAACCAGGTCTATCCAAGGTCTAAACCATCTCCTATCAGCCAAACAGATAAAACCAGGTCTAACCCAGAACTAAACCAAGTCTAAACCAGGTCTATCCAAGGTCTAAACCATCTCCTATCAGCCAAACAGATAAAACCAGGTCTAAACCAGGTCTAGCCCAGAACTAAACCAGGTCGTTCAAATCCACAAATAGAACCTGGACTAAACCGGGACTAAACCCGGTCTAAAACCGTGTCTCGGCTTTATAAACCCGGTGTAAACGTTTGCACAGTCCTGCTGAGACGCACTCACGTGTTTCTTTGTATTTATTGTGCGTTTTGCCACGACTTTAACTTCAGAATCACGAGCTGTACACATCTCTCAGAAACAGATTTTTATGACTATTTTTAAAGAGTAACCTGCTGTTTTTCCTATAGAGATAATGTTGCTATTGAGGTATATATATTTTTTGCCGTTAGCTTAGCGTTAGCGTTAGCATTAGCGCAGAGACGTTCACTTGAATGTGCTAAAGTGAAAAGGTTCAATGTTTTTGAGTTTTTGTACAAAGTGGGGCTCAGCACTCGGACCAGAGCCCTGCTGCTACGTCTGTAACCCTCAATAAATAATTCACAGTCACACGCTTTTATTTGTCTTTTTTAATACAGAAAATAATGTAAAAAATAAGGGGCAACAGAGGGTCACGAAAACAGAACTACACTCACTTTTATTTATTAGAAATCAAATTATAAACCAGGATTAAGTTGGGATTATTATGAATACAGACATAAACTTTGAAAAACTCAGATTTCACTGTTATCGCGTTGCTAAACCAGGACGAAGGAGTGAGGAAACCACAACTATGATTATAAATCCAGATAAAAACCAGGACTAAACCAGGACTGGACTGGGATCCAACCAGGACTTACTGAGGACTATCCAAGGACTAAAGCAGGTCTAAACCAGGTCGAGCCCAGAACTCAACCAGGTCTATCCAAAGTCTAAACCAGCGGGATTCAGCTAAAAGCGGAAAAAACTTAAACATGAGGGAAAAGACTTCACTTCATAAAGCTAAAATAATGATGATCATATTTTAATAATATACTTTGATGTTCCTGTAAATACTTTATTTAACTGCTACTACATTATATTCAATCATATGAACAGCATAAATTTGTGTTCCATCCAGAGAGAAAATGTTTGGGTCATATTTGGGGCAGGTTTGGGTCACGTTTGGGGCAAGTTTGGGTCTCATTTAGGGCAGGTTTGGGTCACGTTTGGGTCGGTTTAGGGCAGGTTTGGGTCACGTTTGGGGCAGGTTTGGGTCATATTTGGGGCAGGTTTGGGTCACATTTGGGGCAAGTTTGGGTCTCATTTAGGGCAGGTTTGGGTCACGTTTGGGGCAGGTTTGGGTCATATTTGGGGCAGGTTTGGGTCACATTTGGGGCAAGTTTGGGTCTCGTTTGGGGCAGGTTTAGGGCAGGTTTGGGTCACGTTTGGGCCGGTTTAGGGCAGGTTTGGGTCACGTTTGGGGCAGGTTTGGGTCTCGTTTGGGGCAGGTTTAGGGCAGGTTTGGGTCACGTTTGGGGCAGGTTTAGGGCAGGTTTGGGTCACGTTTGGGGCAGGTTTGGGTCACATTTGGGGCAGGTTTAGGGCAGGTTTGGGTCATATTTGGGGCACACTTGGGTCATGTTTGGGGCAGGTTTGGGTCACATTTGGGGCAGGTTTGGGTCACGTTTGGGGCAGGTTTGGGTCATATTTGGGTCACGTTTGGGTCATATTTGGGTCATGTTTAGGGCAGGTTTGGGTCATGTTTGGGTCATATTTGGGTCATGTTTGGGTCATATTTGGGTCACGTTTAGGGCAGGTTTGGGTCACGTTTGGGTCATATTTGGGTCATGTTTGGGGCATATTTGGGTCATATTTGGGTCATGTTTGGGGCACGTTTGGGTCACGTTTGGGTCATATTTGGGTCAGGTTTGGGTCATATTTGGGTCATATTTGGGTCATGTTTGGGGCACGTTTGGCCACTGTAAACCTGTAAACTGTAAATCCAAATAATGTAACATTTTTCTTCGGTGTATTTGCCGTAACATTCGGTGTATCGTGTGTGTCCTGGTTAGACCTGCACGGCTCCGACAGCCTGAGCCCCACTGAAGCTCTGAGCCTCTGACAGCTGTTTGTGTAGCTCTGAGTCACACCCAGAGGATTATGGGTAAATCTGTACAAAACGATTGTTAAAACAGAAGAGTGGGGTGAGGCCGGGGCACAGGGTGAGGGCTCCATCGAAATCAGGCTGTAACAAAAGAAATAAAAACATAAAAACATAATGGGATTTGGAACATTCAAAGCAAAGCACCAACATCCACCAGAAAAGTTACATAATGCAGCTTTAAAGAGCCCATATTACACTGTTTCTGATCTGTTCTAATGTCGTTTCCTCATCACAAACAAACCTGGAGCTGTGTTTTGTTTCATTCACACATGTTTAACACACAAATCCTGCACATTTTGTACTTCAGAGCTCTTCTCTCAAACAGAAAACGCTCTGTTCCACCTTGTGATGTCACGCAATAATACAGGAAGTGCTCCACTGTGTTTTTAAACTCCATACACCTTCACTTCTAGAATCATTTGGATCATTTCTGTAGGAAAATGTAAGTCATTTATCCTCCACATACATCTCTCACCTTTACATGGACTTTACATGGAGTCTACTGACCTTCATAGTGTCTACATGTGTCTAACTGGAGTCTACTGACCTTCATAGTCTCTAAATGTGTCTAACTGGAGTCTTCTGGCCTTCATAGTCTCTACATGTGTCTAACTGGAGTCTACTGACCTTCATAGTGTCTAAATGTGTCTAACTGGAGTCTACTGACCTTCATAGTCTCTAAATGTGTCTAACTGGAGTCTTCTGACCTTCATAGTCTCTAAATGTGTCTAACTGGAGTCTACTGACCTTCATAGTGTCTAAATGTGTCTAACTGGAGTCTTCTGACCTTCATAGTCTCTAAATGTGTCTAACTGGAGTCTACTGACCTTCATAGTGTCTAAATGTGTCTAACTGGAGTCTTCTGGCCTTCATAGTCTCTACATGTGTCTAACTGGAGTCTTCTGGCCTTCATAGTCTCTACATGTGTCTAACTGGAGTCTTCTGGCCTTCATAGTCTCTACATGTGTCTAACTGGAGTCTACTGACCTTCATAGTCTCTACATGTGTCTAACTGGAGTCTTCTGGCCTTCATAGTCTCTACATGTGTCTAACTGGAGTCTTCTGGCCTTCATAGTCTCTACATGTGTCTAACTGGAGTCTTCTGGCCTTCATAGTCTCTACATGTGTCTAACTGGAGTCTTCTGACCTTCATAGTCTCTACATGTGTCTAACTGGAGTCTACTGACCTTCATAGTCTCTAAATGTGTCTAACTGGAGTCTACTGACCTTCATAGTCTCTAAATGTGTCTAACTGGAGTCTACTGACCTTCATAGTCTCTACATGTGTCTAACTGGAGTCTTCTGGCCTTCATAGTCTCTACATGTGTCTAACTGGAGTCTTCTGGCCTTCATAGTCTCTACATGTGTCTAACTGGAGTCTACTGACCTTCATAGTCTCTAAATGTGTCTAACTGGAGTCTACTGACCTTCATAGTCTCTACATGTGTCTAACTGGAGTCTACTGACCTTCATAGTCTCTACATGTGTCTAACTGGAGTCTACTGGCCTTCATAGTCTCTACATGTGTCTAACTGGAGTCTACCGACCTTCATAGTCTCTAAATGTGTCTAACTGGAGTCTTCTGACCTTCATAGTCTCTACATGTGTCTAACTGGAGTCTTCTGGCCTTCAGAGTCTCTAAATGTGTCTAACTGGAGTCTTCTGACCTTCATAGTCTCTAAACGTGTCTAACTGGAGTCTTCTGGCCTTCATAGTCTCTAAATGTGTCTAACTGGAGTCTTCTGTCCTTCATAGTCTCTAAATGTGTCTAACTGGAGTCTTCTGACCTTCAGAGTCTCTAAATGTGTCTAACTGGAGTCTTCTGACCTTCATAGTCTCTAAATGTGTCTAACTGGAGTCTTCTGTCCTTCATAGTCTCTAAATGTGTCTAACTGGAGTCTTCTGTCCTTCAGAGTCTCTAAATGTGTCTAACTGGAGTCTTCTGACCTTCATAGTCTCTAAACGTGTCTAACTGGAGTCTTCTGGCCTTCATAGTCTCTAAATGTGTCTAACTGGAGTCTTCTGACCTTCATAGTCTCTACATGTGTCTAACTGGAGTCTTCTGACCTTCATAGTCTCTAAACGTGTCTAACTGGAGTCTTCTGGCCTTCATAGTCTCCCCAAACTGTCTTTATAGACTTCCTCGCTTTGAAGCAGAGTCAAAGGTCTTAAACACTATGTTCACTTTTGGAATCAGACTATGTTGACTTTTCAACATGGTAAATAAACTTCTCCTGCTTCAGACGTCCACTCGATCTCCAGCCTTTCACTTCCATCCTTTCTTGGTCAAGCTGGAAGCTTCTACAATAATTTCCGCCCTGGAACTGCCGACCTCTACTGAACTAAAGGTAAAAGGAGCTGTTCACTTGAAAACTACAAAACCACAGCTTCATAACATCACAAGCTGGAACAGAGCGTTTGGAGCTTTGCAGATGTAGACAGACAAACAATAGAGAGTTACTCAAACATGTGAATGAAACAAAACACAAGTCCAGGTCTGTTTTTGAGGCGGGAACATTAGATCATGGCTTAAAATAAATTATAATGAACAAAAGTGTTTTTGTTCCTCCCTCTCAGAGCTCTCCACCCCTTTACCTGCCGATTATGTAACTGCTTTGTTCTTTCCTCTCTCCTTCGTCTCTGCCTCTCCTCACTCTCCTGCTGCTATGGCCTCATTGTCATGGTCATTTTGGTTTTAAACGTTCGTATTAACCTGCACTACATGATCCTGGGGCTTTTATTTCGCTATTTCATCCCTAAATGAAGATATGAACGTTAATAACAGAGCAATGAGCTGCCCTCTTTCGCCCAGGTCACTCCCGCTAGTGTTAGCAGCAGGTTTTTTATGCCTATTGACACCAGTTTCTTCTGTTTTTATTACCACTCACATAGAAGTATTATTACTATTCTTTATATTTTTTGTTTCTTTGTTATTATAATACACTGTGATGTGTGAGCTACTGTATTCCACTGTCCTTTAGTCCGACAGAAGCTGATCACGAGCTGTTTTTTTCGGCTTTTATAGTTTATTTAAATGAGCCTTGTGGTTTTAAGTTTTGTTTCTGTAAAACATAAATAAATGTGCTCAAAGCTGCCTTATATTCTCAGACGAGCTGATGTGGCTCGACAGTTTATTGTTTATATGTTGTAAAGTTGAGTTTATTTTTGCATCTGAAGTAAGAATCTTCTGCGCTGTTGAACTTGTACAATAATGTTTGGAAACATTCGGTTTGATCCGTGCAGTGGATTGTGGGACGCCTCACAGCTTCTTACCACAGTTTCGGAACCTCCTGAACTTCCTGCACTAACGGAGCTCATGTTTGTTTGTATTTTTCGTGGTTTAGTAAATGTCATTTTTGCACTTGGGCGTTTGTAAGATTGTGTCAAGAAACCAGGATTCTACATTTGATCACGTGCACGGGGATATGAGCGCGCACGTATGCGCAGTGTCCCGAATACTCCCATAACCGGGATACTCATTTATATGTAAACGCACTCAGTAAAATCTGTCTAAGTCTGAGTTTAATTGACAGTGTTGCTAAACCAGGGTGTTACCTGAAACAGCCTCGCTCCTGATTGGCTCTTTAGCTGCTACGATACTCGCGGTCGAATTATACAGATGTTCACAGATTAAATGTCGACCGCACAAATCTCACTGTCTGTGCTGATATCGACATCACAAAATCGATTTTTAATTTTAATTCTAGAATCAGTCTGAACAAGTTCCTTCTGTTTCCTCCAGGACCAGAACGTTAGTGTCGCTCAGTCGTTTCACTGATGCTCGTTGTTGTTTCCTTTAAGTTCGTCTTTCTTCCCTCGATCGTTGTGGATATTTATTTATTTATTTATTTATTTAAATGGGACAGCGCATATTAATGAACATATATTACAGACAAAACACATGAAGAACAAACTAAAAGCAGAACAGGAGCGATTCATGATCATAAACACTTAAGATCACACTTCACATTTCGTTAGTTCATTGAAAAGACTGTTTTTAAAGAATGAATAAAGTGCACAGCAGTTAATATAAGGGGCTGCGGAGAATATATTGCACATACCCTAATCTATCATAAAGTGCCCTATGTATTGCACGTACCCTATAGCATTGCACATGAACCTGTTTTGTGCTATATGTATTGCACACTACCCCTAAAGTGCAGTATAGATATTGCACATGTACCCGAATGTGCTATATGTATTGCACACTACCCCTAAAGTGCAGTATAGATATTGCACATGTACCCAAATGTGCTATATGTATTGCACGCAGCCTCTAAAGTGCAGTATGGATATTGCACATGTACCCAAATGTGCTATATGTATTGCACACTACCCCTAAAGTGCAGTATAGATATTGCACATGTACCCGAATGTGCTATATGTATTGCACGCAGCCTCTAAAGTGCAGTATAGATATTGCACATGTACCCAAATGTGCTATATGTATTGCACACTACCCCTAAAGTGCAGTATGGATATTGCACATGTACCCGAATGTGCTATATGTATTGCACGCAGCCTCTCAAGTGCAGTATGGATATTGCACATGTACCCAAATGTGCTATATGTATTGCACGCAGCCTCTCAAGTGCAGTATGGATATTGCACATGTAGTTCTTATGAGTTGTGTTCACAGGTTCGTTCTTCTTGGACAGAATCTGTTCTGTGTCGACCTTGTTGGATGAAGATTTGGTGTTGGGGCAGATTTATGAAGCTGGAGAAAAACACGCAACACTTTCCCACAGGGATTTTGCCGCAGAAAAGCATCGACCGGAAGTGACGTGACTCAACATCGCGACACTTCCTGCCTTTGTGATAACAGTTTATTCTGCGATGAGCTTCATTTGACTGGAGCCGAACACCGGCGGCGACGTCACACTCACGTGGTCGACTTCTACAGACAGACTGTGGTCCACACATGTAAAACATATTCACCTAAATCTGTCCATTCTCTCACTTCCTGTCTTTGTGTCAAACTGTTTCCTGTTTTTAACCTCCAAAATCTCTGGGCTCATTTTAAACACAACAGCACAGATGGACTTAGATTATATAAGTTTACAGTGTGTTTATTATTGTCTGGAACAACACCAAGACTAAACCTGGACTAAACCAGGTCCAACCCAAACCCGAACCCCGACTAAATCCATTTAAAACCAACATTACTGAATTTTCTCTCTCCCTCCATCCAGCACAGACCTACAGCAACACGAGGCTGAAGTTTGCCTCATAAAATACCAAATAAATCACAGTTTGTCACATGTTTGGTAAACGTGCAGAGAACCCCACCGTAAGAGGACGTAACTCCGGTCCCCGTGAAGCCTACAGGATCCATAGGGCTGGGACGTGACCGCGGGGCTCTGTTTGTGTTTATCTCTGAAGATTACGGCGCATTTTCAAAGCGAGTTCTCGTCTGGAGTCGATTTGAGGTTTGACACATTAAAATCGTGGAGTGTTCGCAGCTGGAGCAGAGCGGCGGAGACTAAACAAAGGTCGTGAGAAGCATCGGGCTTCGCAGAAACACTGCGGTTCTGAAACATAATCTGCAACGAAACCGTCCATTAAAGGAGCTGCGCCGGAGTTTTGTTCATGTAATAAACTAAAACGTGTTTATTTTCTCACAAAAGCAGCTCAAAATGAGGCCTCTGTGCTGTCTGCATCTGAGCATGAGGCGTTTTGATCTCCCGCAAAACATAAATAATGCTGGGGCGCTGTTAGCATGCTAGTTGTTCGCATGACTGTGGCCTGTTGTGGCGGGTTTGTAAATATTTATATCATATATATACATGATTGTTGCAAAGTGTTTAATAATTGTTGAGATACTGACTCTGTGCACCAGCTCTGCGACAGTTATTTTCCGTAATGTGATTTAAATGTGTTTATGGGTCACCAGACGAAAGGACAGTTCAGACAAAATCAGAAAGAAAAAAACAAGGAAGGAGATTAAAGCTCATCAAAATCCCTTCCAGTGTCTGTCTTCACTCTTTCAACTTTCAGTTTCTCTTCTTCTTCTCCGTCAGTCGTCGATCTTCACTTGTTGCTTCTGGAGTCGGTGATCGAGTCTTTTGGGCTTTTGTGCAGTGGGAAATCAGCAGAGGGAAGTGTAAGGCTGATTATAAAGTTGTTTTCTAACGTTTCCAGACACTAATGAGTGAACCAGGCAGAGCGTTTGGTTTGTTAGACTCGTGGCTGTTGTCAGATGGGTTAAAGTGGAGTTAAGCTTCTTCAGTTTTACGTGGAAGTTCAGAACTTGCCCCCATCACTGCACTAGTTTGTTGCCTTGACAGACTCACTGCCACAGTGAGATCTCCACCGAGGAAACACTGATCTGTGCCGTTTTTTGGCTTCTGACAGAATTCCACCTCCTCTAGAAACGGACTTTAGCTTCAGAGGGACCACAGTTCCACTTTAAGGCGGCCGCCCCAACGTAACTCTGAACCCCCAGAATCCTCTGCACACTCCCTGCTCTTCACGGTTTCGTTGCAGCAGGTTTAGTCCTGGTTTAGTCCTGGTGTAGTCCTGGTTTAGACCTTAGCCCTTGTTGTGTTGTGGCGTTTGTTTTGACCCTCTCAGCCTCCGTACCTCGTACATCAACACTCACTCAACATTCTGACGGAGGAACAGAACAGAAATATGTGAACGTGGCGTCTCCTCCGGGTCTGAGTCCTGTCGCTCTGTGAACAAAGGGCCCAGTGTGAGAGCGACGACAGAGCGCAGAGGAGGACGAGGAGGAGAGGAAGACGAGAGGAGGACGAGAATGTGCAGAGAGACAAGGAGACGAGACAACGGACAAAACAATCAACAAGAAAAACAAGAAATGACTCCACGCTGAGGTCACTGCCACTGACTTCAGAAATATTTGGCATTTCTCGGTGTTTGTTGCACTGTGTTGTAACCACAGTCCGTATCTCTGAGTCTGAGTGAGTCTGACGTCTCCACAGTGTCAGCGTCAAATGAGGCTCCTGTTGCCACGGTTACAGGCTCCATATTTGGAAATCCTCCCGCGAGTATCATAGCAACACAAGAGCCAATCAGGAGTGAGGAGGTTAAATGTGGCGCCTCCTCAGAGCGGAGATACTCTGCACCTGCAGGAACCACTGGATTTACCTGATTCTGCACAAGAAGAAGAAACTTTGAGCTTTTAGCAGCAAACTTTAAATAGTTTAAGTCACTGATATTTATGTTGTTTGTTCTGTTACGTACGAACAACAATAGAGTCACAATTTAACCAAATTCACTTTACTTTATGCTCGTTAAATTCTGCTCAGATTCTAGTAACATTAGATATTGTAGAAGATCCTAATGTGAGTCACTGGGAAAAAGGAGAGAAGGAGCCAGAAGAGCCTCCTGGAGCACTTCCTGTTTGGCACACGGCGGCTAACGGGTTAGCGGCTAACGGGTTAACGGCTAATAAAATATACTAATAACATTTTTAAAAAGCCACAGTGTGTAATTTTTTGTGTTTATTGCACTGAAACATCGACACTGTAAGAAAAAAATTGTAGAAACTATATTACAAATTTGTCAAATTGCAAGAGTCGAACGCCATAAAATCTAAAATATGCATCACCGTAGTAAATACAGTAAATTACTGTTATATTTACGGTTGTAATATGTAGAAAACACAGATTTTTTTCTGTAAAAAGTTTTAAAAAGAGTCAAATAAATGGGGAGATTCAGGTAAGTCAAAAAAGTAACAATAATGTGCTTATTACAATATTTTTCCGTAAATGTTTTTAAATAAAAAAAAGTTTTACCTGAAAATTTACATGGAATTTTTTCTGTAATATAATTTTTTTACGGTAAAATATTGTAATAAACTCATTATTTAACTGTGAAATCAACAATATCAACACAAATGTAGCTGTAAATGAGGGAAATGTTTTACTGTAACGGTCGAGTTCATCCACAGCTGCCGCGATTTTACCCTAAAAATAACATTCTTTTGTTACAGTTCAGAAAAAGGTGAGCGGGCTCGCCTCTCCACAAACCCCACGCATGTTTGTTGTTTTTGTTGCTAAAAACTCAGATTCCTACAGTGGCTCTCCACAGATCTGACCTGTAACCTGACCTGGTGGCGTCACCTGCTTGTCTCCATGGAAAAACACGAGTTTAATGCCATAATTTGGAACATTTTTGGCAGAGCACCTTTTATGTCCATGTTTTGCAGATTTGGTTCATGTTCTGTTGTAAAAACCTGATTTTTAGAGCAGAATTCGGGGCCCAGAGTCTGAAGTGTCTCGCTCCAGGTTTGATGTTTTTCTGTGGTAAATGTGACTGAGACGAGTCTGGAAACATAATCACTGATTTTTACAGAACGAACAGAGGCCAGTGAACGCCACATCGGATTAAAGTATTTAGATAAAGTATTTATATAAAGTAGCAGTAGTAGTAGTAATAGTAGTAGTAGTAGTAGTAGTAGTATAGTATAGTATAGTATAGTATAGTATAGTATAGTATAGTATAGTATAGTATAGTATAGTATAGTATAGTATAGTATAGTATAGTATAGTATAGTATAGTATAGTATAGTATAGTAGTATTTGATCCTCTTATTCTCTTCATCGTTTCTTGTGTAAAACAGATGCTAAAAAAGCCCAAATAAAAGCAGGTTTCCAGGGAAACCACAGCCCGACGTTCCCGACTTCATT
>CM060670.1:1885095-1987595 GCA_030686955.1 Odontamblyopus rebecca | reverse complement strand
TGAAACACGACAAATGAGAAAATACAGAGGAAACGAGGACGGACGGTTTTATTTGGATGATCTGGATTTTTATGGGACAAAACTAAAAAGCAGAAGTGGGTGAGTCAGTGACAAACAAATTTAATCTTTTATGTGACTAATCTTATGTAAATACTCTGTTTCCATGGACTTTTTCTGCATAAATCGTGGTTTTGGATGAGCGCCCCCTGCAGGTGTGGTGGTGTGAGTGCAGTTGGGGTCAGATACACAGAAGAGTTTGAGATAAAATTAACTAAACTTAAACTAAAGTTTTATTTTTAAAATGTAAAAAAAAAAAGTCCATTACACCTGCTTATCTTCATGGTGTACTTATTACGTTGTCTGTAATGTTCCGCAGTACGGCATTAAAACAGATATATCGTATCAGTGAAAAATAAAACTCAAAAATGAAAAAAAAAAACGCATACATTTTTCTCGTAAGCGGGCTCGCCTCTCCGCAGACCTGACCTGGGACTCGGTCTGGTTTGACTGTGGGCGGGGTCGCCTCTCCGCAGACCTGACCTGGGACTCGGTCTGGTTTGACTGTGGGTGGGGTCGCCTCTCCACAGACCTGACCTGGGACTCCGGTTCAGGCTCAGACTTGTTTCCAGTGGAATGTTGATGGAGCTAAAGGCGCTCATGGGATTTAGAGCTCGTTATTTTTAGACCGAACAGAGTCCTCGACCTGGACTCTGGGAAGCTGTGAAGGAGAGTCAGACCCCGATAAAAACCAGACCAAAGTCCAGACCGGGACCAGAGATTAGACCAGGGCCAGAGACCAGACCAGAGGGAGGGAGCAGAGATTAGTCCAGATCTGAGGAAAATGATGCAACTGGAGGAAACCCTGAGACCAAACCCAGGAAAAAGTGACCAAGAGGAGACGGGACCAGACACTGAAGAGTCTGTTTGGGTCCTGCAGGATCACGGCCCACATGAGGCCCGCATGAGGCCCGCATGAGGCCCGCATGTGGCCCGCATGTGGCCCGCATGAGGCCCGCATGAGGCCCACACGAGGCCCACACGAAGCCCACACGAGGCCCACACGAAGCCCACACGAGGCCCACACGAAGCCCACACGAAGCCCACACGAGGCCCACACGAAGCCCACACGAGGCCCACATGAGGCCCACACGAGGCCCACATGAGGCCCACACGAAGCCCACACGAGGCCCACATGAAGCCCACACGAGGCCCACATGAAGCCCACATGAGCCCCGCATGAAGCCCACGAGGCCCACATGAGGCCCACATGAAGCCCACGAGGCCCACACGAGGCCCACACGAGGCCCACATGAAGCCCACATGAGGCCCGCATGAGGCCCACATATCGATATTAAAAAAAGTCCCATTAACAGGACAGAGCAGAATCTTTCCTGAATTTGTTTAGATCTGGAGCTGGAGCAGAACTAGAGACCAGACCAGAGACTAGACCAGAGACTAGACCAGAACCAGACCAGAACCAGACCAGAGACCAGACCAGAACCAGACCAGATACCAGACCAGAACCAGACCAGACCAGCCCAGACCAGCCCAGACCAGAGACCAGACCAGAACCAGACCAGAGACCAGAACCAGACCAGAGACCAGAGACCAGAACCAGATCAGAGACCAGAGACCAGAACCAGATCAAAGACCAGAGAGTATAAGAGCACATAGACAAGTATATGCCCATGGACCTGGTTTAGACCTGTGGTTTAGACCTGGTTTAGACCTGGTTTAGATCTGGACCACTGAGGGATTACACCAGGAGTCTCCAACCTTTTTCCTCTGGTGCTACTTCTACAAAAAGAAAATACCATTGAGCATTTTATTGCTCTTTTATTATTATTTCTTTATATGACTTTCATGATGCTGGAGGTGTTTATGCTCCAGGTCAGGTCCTCACTCATCTGCACACAGGGACTTAAAATTTAGCCGTCCCAAGAAATTCGGGCGATTATAAGAAAGAGAAAGAGCCTCTGGGTACAGTTATGTGCCTATAAAACACAAACTGTCCATTTATTGGTGCATAAAGTTGGGCCTCAAAATTACACATTTACACAGGCAAAAGGTGCGGAAATAACCACATTTTTGTTATTCAGTGCAACAGTATAAGTACAAAATCCAGACTAGAGACCAGAGACCAGACTAGAGACCAGACCAGAGACCAGAGACCAAACCAGAAACCAGACTAGAGACCAGACCAGAGACTAGAGACAAGAGACCAGAAACCAGACCAGGACCAGAGACCAGACTAGAGACCAGAGACCAGACCTGAGACTAGAGACCAGACCAGAGACCAGAGACCAGAGACCAGAGACCAGAGACCAAACCAGAAGCAGACTAGAGACCAGACCAGAGACTAGAGACAAGAGACCAGACTAGAGACCAGAGACCAGACCAGGACCAGAGACCAGACTAGAGACCAGAGACCAGACCTAAGACTAGAGACCAGACCAGAGACCAGAGAGTATAAGAGCACATAGACAAGTATATGCCCATGGATCTGGTTTACACCTGGTTTAGACCTGGTTTAGACCTGGTTTGGACCTGGTTTAGACCTGGTATGGACCTGATTTGGACCTGGTTTGGACCTGGTTTAGACCTGGACCACTGAGGGAATACACCAGGAGGTCCAACCAATTGTCACAAGAAACTGAGAAAGAAAAGAGGGCGTTTGGGTCCAGTTAAACATTTATAAAACACTGGTCGTTTATTGGCCCATAAAGTTTGGCAAAAGCCGTGTAATTAAGCACATTTTTGTTGTTCAGCACAGCGGTATAATTCCAAAATCCCTTGGAAACCAGGCTGAAGACTCCTGGATTCCACAGATATAAAGGCCACAGGGGAATAGAAAAGAAAGTTCTAGTATTTAACGTGGAAAATCACATTCTGTTGCCTAAAGAAAGAGTTTTTGAGTTTTTTATCGAGTCTGTTCCTCCTAAAGGCCTCAGGTCTTAATCCAGGTTCTTGGTCCAGACTCAGGAGCACCTTTAGCTGGAGGATTTGTGTATTTTTGTGTTTGAATGATGCAGAAACCGGATCAGACCCAAAAGAAACTCGCCCGGACTCCGAAGATCTGACTCCGCAGACGTCGCTCCGGGACATGACACTAATCTGCACCTGAGCCTAAGACTAAGACTCGCCAAAGACTTTAATCCTACAAAGGTTCAGTTCCAGGAGTGGCGAAATCGAACCTTTCTGTACGGATACTTTGCAGAATGGGGGGTTCTGTGTGTACGTCTGCGGAGGAATGTTCAGCGGTTACCACGGCGACACAAAGCATGAACAAACACGGCCCGATCGATTTTTTCAGATCGTTAAAATCGCCCCAACCCTTCGTAGGAATGTTTATGACATCAGCTGCAAAGTGTCCGTGGAGTTTGCACGTTTTGCCTGGAATGTTCCATAATATAGCTTTAAACGGATCTGCCACGACAGGCTGTAGGAGATACTGGTCAGATCTGTGGAGAGGCGACCCCACTCACAGTAAGAATGTAGGATCCAGTGTTTTTTAGCAACACAATAAAACATTTCTAAATGAATGAACGCAGGATATTTAAGAAGTTTCCATCTTGCATTTTTGCTGGAATTTGTTTTGAAATGTGAACTTGTTTCAAGAACGAAATAGGTTAATTACAGTATAAATTATATTATTACAATTACAGAATTGTCCTGGACTATAAGGCCATACCGCCTGGTTAGTACTTGGATGGGAGACACTGGGAATTCTAGGAGCCACATCCAGGTCGTCGCTGAAAATGAGAATTAGTTCTCAACCGACCAACCTGGTAAAATAAAGGTTAAATAAAATAAAATAAGACACTTCACCCACATTGCCTAGTGTGAAAGTGATGTGTGCAGGGCAGGACTCCCTTGAAAAAGAGATTAGAAATCTCAATGGGACTTTCCTGGGTAAATAAAGGTTAAAAAAATAAAATAAAATAAAAATAATAAAAAAAAAATCGCTCTGGAGTATAAGTTGCACCAGCCAAAAAATGCACAATGAAGAATAAAAAACATATATAAGTCACATTTTCTGCTGTTTTGAGGCTGTTTCACATTCTGAGGTTCTGGACGACGTCATCGACCCAAAATAAAACTGCAAATATCGTAAGAACCAGAATCGCACAAAAAAACCCATTTTGCAGCACAAACAATGGACATAGTTTTTGTGCAGGTCTGAGTTTGACGGGCGACTTCACGGAGGTTTGCAGAGAAACATCCAGAAAGTTTTCCTGCAGGACCCAAAACGGAATCTTCAATCCCATCGATGGATAAACTTCTTCCGATACAGCTCAAGATCATTCGAAAACTATTCATTTCTATCTTGTCAATTTGACTTTTTTAGTATTGATATTTGCGAAAAACTAATATCTAGTTTTGATTCTATTTTCGGTATCGTTTAGAGTCTGATTTTCGGTTCTTTTACCAGTCGTACGTTCATGTTTTAGACCATATGCTCTTGGGACCAACTCTTTCTGTAAACAGACTTGAATAAATACTTGAACAATCGTTTTTCTTGTGAATGTCTGGTGCTTTTACTGCTGTTTCCCTTTGTATTCCGCATACACTCTTCTGCTTAATCCTCGCTCCGGTGACTAATGTGTTTTCCCCTGAACTCTAATCCCGCTCTCTGTGTGAAGTCAGTCCACACTCGGCCTTTTAATGCACTCAAATAACCGACCGTTTCTCATGTTTGTGCGGCGAATAAAACGTTCTGTGTCGCGTTTTAACGTTTCTGACGGCACCAAGTAATAAAAAACAAAACAAAAACGAAAAATCGGCTTTAAAAATCACTATTACAGGAATATGTCCTGTCATACTCCATTAAACTGTGCAACAACTCGCCTCATGTCACATGTTTTAATAACTTGTAAAGTTTCTGAATCAGATTTGAAATAAAAGTTCAGGTTTGTGCTCGTTCGTTACCGCAGAACATTCATTTCATTCTTTTTTTTTCAGAAGGTTTATGAGATTTATGAGTCATTTTCATTTCCGTTTTTCTTCCCCACAGGCTGCAGTCAGAGTCCTGCTGCTGCAAAGGGCGAGGAGAAAGTACTAATATAACGACTACTATTATTACCACTACTATTATTATTATTACTGATAGTACTGCGGTCGGTACGGCCATTTTGAGCAGTTACTGAGGCGAGCACTTTTACTGTATGTGCACATGTGTTATGGGCCGTTGCCGTAGCGATTAACAAAACAGGATACTGATGAATAAGTCCTTAAAACATAACAGGAAACTGAAGCCCACGAATATTCTGCTGCTGCTACGACTACTGCAATTACTACTATTACTACTACTACTACTACTGCTACTACTACTGCTACTACTACTACTACAAATACTACTACTACAAATACTACTACTACTACTACTACTACTACTACTACTACTACTGCTACTACTACTACTACTGCTACTACTACAAATACTACTACTACTACTACTACTACTACTACTACTACTGCTACTACTACTACTACTGCTACTACTACTGCTACTACTACTACTACTACTACTACTACTACTACTACAACTACAACTACTACTACTACTACTACTACTACTACTACTACTACTACTACTACTGCTACTACTACTACTACTGCTACTACTACAACAACTACTGCTACTACTACTACTACTACTACTACTACTACTACTACTGCTACAACTACTACTACTACTACAAATACAACTATTACCACTTACTATTATATGCTACTTATTACACTACTATTATTATTACAATTAACTATTATACAATATTACAACATTATTACAACAACAACTACTAACTACTACAACAACTATCTATATTAATTAACAACAACAACATTACTACAACAACTATTATTATATTACAGCAACAACTACTATTATTATTAACTACAACAACTATTACTACTACTGCATTGCTACTATTACTACAACACTACATTACTACAACTACTGCAACTACTACAACTAGTACTATTACTGCTACTACAACTACTACTGCTGCTACTATTACTGCTACTGATGCTCGTACTGTTCCCTCAGCCTCATTATTTCCAGATCTCCTCCTCGTCTCCTTGTCTCCTCCTTCCTCGTCTCCTCCTTCCTCATCTCCTTGTTCCTCCTTCCTCGTCTCCTCGTCTCCTCCTTCCTCGTCTCCTTTGCTGCAGGACGTCCGACTTAATCTGCTCTAATTCTGGGTTTGGGTTTCTCCTCCGGCGTAATGAGAGAGCAGAGGGCACAGATGCATTATGGGTAACCGCAGCAGCCGGTGGGAGGGCGTTAGCGTTAGCATTAGCGTCTGGGGGGGGGCAGTAACGACCGTACGCTTCACAGACGAGCGCGGTCTGGCTGAAAATGGCCGACGATGCTCCGGTCTGTCATTACGCAGGATCAGGAGACGGACGCTAATACTGACGAGCACCAGAGACCAGCAGCCGCTGAGTCAATTAGAATTTACCAGAGGAAAAGTGGAAATATGAGGTGATGGTTTATTTGATTCAGCGCATGTTTTTATTCTGTCACTGCTCTACATTTATGTCTATGGTAGAATGTTCAGCAGTTACCGTGGTGACGCAATGCAAACACAATGCATTAGCAAACACTGTCAAAAAAAAAACAACAAAAAAAACAGCACATTTTCATTTTTCAAAAAAAAAAAAAAACAGCACATTTTCATTTTCCTGTGATCGATACGAGGAGTTTGATTTTCAACAAAAAGGTGAATGTGACAAACTGAAAAAAAAAAACAAAAGTAAGAGAATGAAAAAAACAACTCTTTGCTTCATTGTTTGTCTCCAAGACTAAAATGAAAAAACGGATAACAATTTGTTTTTTCAAGTTTTTGATTTAGTTTTTCAGGGGCTGTTTACACAACAACAGGAACAGGTGGAAAAGGCAAAATATTTCTCCAGATTCCGTATCGTTTAGATGGCGTTTTGGGGGGTCGGAAACGCACAAATCTGGAAACGCTCCACCCTCTCATCGCTGTGTAAAACGGAACACTGTGTTTTCGTGGCCGTGGCGTAGAGATTATGTCACGGACACAAGTCAGTTCAGGAAAAAACAAACATGGCGAAGCTTCGTCTCGGGTCATTCGCCTGGATCTGTACAGTTCTACGGTTCTACGCAGGGAAACGTGGGGGTACGCGGGGAAACGTGGGGGTACGCGGGGAAACGTGGGGGTACGCGGGGAAACGTGGGGGTACGCGGGGAAACGTGGGGGTACGCGGGGAAACGTGGGGGTACGCGGGGAAACGTGGGGGTACGCGGGGAAACGTGGGGGTCCGCGGGGAAACGTGGGGGTACGCGGGGAAACGTGGTGGTACGCGGGAAACGTGGGGGTACGCGGGGAAACGTGGGGGTAGACGGGGAAACGTGGGGGTACGCAGGGAAACGTGGGGGTACGCGGGGAAATGTGGGGGTACGCGGGGAAACGTGGGGGTACGCGGGGAAACGTGGGGGTACGCGGGGAAACGTGGGGGTACGCGGGGAAACGTGGGGGTACGCGGGGAAACGTGGGGGTACGCGGGGAAACGCCGTCCACCACTTTGTTTCTTCTTTTTCACTGAACAAACATCTGTATGACTCCGGTGTGTATTTCGGCAGGTCAAGTTAAGTATATGCTGTATGACCATTGGCATTTGGCGTTGCTGCCAGTTTTGCGTCTCCGTTTGCAGCAGAATTCCCCGAAACACTCGTGTAAATGCGGAAAAAGAGTGACAACAAAAACATACTTTTGCGTTTTTGCTTCAGACCATTTATGTGTAAACATCACCTAAATAAATGGAAAAAACTAATAATGGACGTTTTTATATATAAACTTAACTTAAATATATATAAGTTCTATATAAAAATATATTTTATAGAACATAATTTAGCATTTTAAATGTTGTGAAGTCGTCTGAAACCACCAACAGACGAGCCACATCATCTTAAACATGAGTTAAGATTTAATCATTTCAAAACCCACATCAGTTTCACAGTTTCGTCTCCTTGTCACTTCCTGTTTATGTTTACCGTGACCCCGTTGCCGCGGCAACGTCCAGGCACATGATGAACAGTGTGAGCTCGTGCACTGAGGGAGTGTCCGGGGCGAAGTCTAAAGCTGCAATCATTACACCAGGATTTCTCCATCAAGAGAACAATAAACATCTGACAGACGTGTGACTTATGGACGCAGCAGTTACACCACAAATGTACTTCACCAGCAGAAGACGGTTCTCCTGTTTTTATAAGAATTAGTTTAACAGGAGAATATCTGAACTCTTTCATATCAGTCAAGTGACAGTTTACAGAGAATAAAGCTGGAAATTAAAGGAACAAGCGCTGAGTTCTTTGTAAATTAGGAAACAGGTTCAGGTGTTCAGGTTAGGCCAGCGGTGAAGAGATGAGGGTTTGGTTAAATTTACTTTGAGTTTACTTTGCAGTGACGTCACTCCAGGGTGACACAACACACATTAAACACGACCAAAACGAAAAAGAAAAAATCCCAGAGTGATTTAAAGAGCACATTTTCAGGAGCCTGTGATCACATTTGACGATGTACTCATGATGATAAAGTAGATTGTAGATGCATTAGGCCCATTTTTCCACAGAACAGAACAGAAGCTTCGCCTGCAGCTTCATGGAGGGAAGTAAACGGCGACATTAGGCTGACAGAAAAGGGCGCTGAGGCTGTAGGAATACTGTGTGCGTCGGTTTTGTGTGTGATTTAAGGTAAGGTAAGGTAAACTTTATTGTCCCCGAAAGGAAATTTGTCTTGGGCCACAGCACCACCAAAACTGCAGAACATACAAATTCACATACAAAGACAGTCATAAAAACATACAATAGGTAAATAGATCACTGTGAATACAATATCCGCTTCCTGGAAGCATTGAATCCAAGCTCCATTAAATTAATCAAATCCAAAAGTCCACCATAATAAATATTAATAAATACAATTATCCAAAGTCCACGTTCATAATATCAAAAAAATAAATAAATAAATAAATAAATCATTAAAAGTAGTCTTTGTCCGCACACAAAATCCAATTCATTGAGCAACAACAATTAAAATCTGAACATACTGCTTTAAATATTTAAATCTTACAATTCATTAGATAAGAACCTAAAAGACCAAGGGCACATAATATGATGAATAATAATGCAGAACAACTAGTTCTTATTGAAGAAAGTGATCGCTGTAGGGATAAATGAGAACCTATAACGGTTAGTTTTATGTCTGATGGATCTGAATCGTCTGCCTGAAGGTAAAAGATCAAATTCTGAGTACAAAAAGTGGTTTTGGTTGGTAGAAATTTTCCTAGCTAGCTTAAGTATTGTTTCCTCAAAAATGGTTTGCAAGGATGGATGGTTATTGCAGCCAATTATTTTCATGGCTACATTGAGGATCTTTTGAAGTTTAGTTTTGTCTTTCACAGTTAACCCTCCAAACCAGGCAGCCATGACATACCTCACTAAGCTCTCTAACACTGCAGTATAGAAGGTGAGTAGTATTTTGGAGCAGACACCAAACAACCTCAACCTCCTCAAGAAATAAAGTCTTTGGGCAAGTTTCCCACAAAGATGATCCACATGGTCACTCCATTTGAACTGGCTGTCGATGTAAACACCCAGATATTTAATAGTTGTTAAAGGGACAGTTGTGAGTTTTGTTCATAGTTCCTCATTTCCTGGTGATCCAGAGTGTTGGAGACGTGTGGAGACACTTGTTTAAATCTTCCTCCAGTCCTTGTATTTGCAGAGGTGCTGGTGCTGGGCTAGTGCAGGTCAATGGCCACAGTCGTCCTGCCACTAAAAACAGTCTGAGCCACTCCACAGACCCGAGGAAAAACTATTAGACTCCAGACTGTCCCTGTGAACGTCTGTGTCACAGGATCATTTTAGAGTCAAACCGACCGCTGCATCTGAAGGATTTGTGTCTGAGCAGCAGCGAGTTGTTCTTCCTGACAGAAGCTCGACAGCGGCGACTGATATATGAGAAAATAGAACCTCAACAGCTGTTTTCAGGCCGGCCAGAGCGGTGCTGGTGCCAGTTCCAGCACCAGTTCCACTGGAACCAAAGTTCTCACCGCTGAATGAGCCGTGTTCAGACGGTTGCATCATGGAAAGAGGTGCGGCTTTGCCACTAAATAAAAACAAGGCCGTATGAAAGTGGATGTCAGAGCAAAATAACACTCATGGATCACATATCGCACATGGATCGATACTGTAACTCACTTTTTCTTGTGCTGCTGTCGAGCTTCTGTTGAAATTCTGTTGGAGTTCATATGGCAAATATTTGGTCTCCTCCACTGCACAATCTTCATGTCACTTTTCTCCGCCATATTCCCAAGGATGAATATTCCACACACATTTTCTTTCTTAGTTTATTTTACTGGATGAACCTGTTCATGTTTTCTGTGGCGTCATGGTTCAGCCCAACTTTTTCTCAAACTCTTTGATTTTTGGCGTGAACATGTCAGTCAGTTCGAGATTAGGTGCGTGAACCGGCACCGGCTCGGTTCTGTCGGCCTGAAAGCGCCAAACATGTGACGATTCATGCGATGCAAGATTAGTTTTATTTCAAACACGATTCTCTGGACACAGACTCTGGATCACCAGGAAATGAGGCCCTATGGTCAAAATTCCCAACTGTCTCTTTAAGATTAAGAACATTGAAAAACAGTGAGAGGCGCATGTGGTTAAATTATCTATAAGATCGTGTCGGAATAACAATACTAAAAAGTGTTGGAAAACCCGAGCGTCTAAGACAAGTCGTAATGAAGGGATGTTGAAACAGTTTATCACCTGTCCTAGTTCAGAAAAGTCGGTTCTTTCTGGTCAGACTGAGTTCAAATAAAGCTCAGATTAAACTCTGACAGAGCTTCAGACAGAGCTGTGCCTCTAAAATACTCCATATGAAAAAGTGTAAAAAAAACACACATTTATAATCACCTTATTTACATTTACAGTCGTCTGTCTGTCACTCTGGTGAAAATCCAAGTGTTAATCTGCAGAAATGACAAAGTATTATAATAAAAACAAACAATTAAATCAAAATGTGCTAATTAAATGATAGTAAAGGAGTGTTTTTATGGTTCTGTGTGCGGTTTGTTATCTGCAGCTTTATGTAACCTGAGCAAACAGACTCAGGGCCATAAACTCGGATGTTCCAGCGTGATGGAAAACGAACTGCCTTCAATCCAATTACCTTAAAGAGGCAGCGCCCGTATTTTGGCATAAACTTGGTGTCGTTTCTAGGAGGGGCAGGCAGGAGCAGACAGGAGCAGGCAGGGGCAGGCAGGAGCAGGCAGGAGCAGGCAGGAGCAGACAGGAGCAGACAGGAGCAGACAGGAGCAGGCAGGAGCAGACAGGAGCAGACAGGAGCAGGCAGGAGCAGGCAGGAGCAGACAGGAGCAGGCAGGAGCAGACAGGAGCAGGCAGGAGCAGGCAGGAGCAGGCAGGAGCAGACAGGAGCAGGCAGGAGCAGACAGGAGCAGGCAGGAGCAGACAGGAGCAGGCAGGAGCAGACAGGAGCAGACAGGAGCAGGCAGGAGCAGACAGGAGCAGACAGGAGCAGGCAGGAGCAGACAGGGGCGACCGCACGATGTAACTGAGATGACGTCATGGCTTTGTAAAGGCCATAAGACACAATAGAGTCGGGAGGCGCCTGAAATCGGCTTTGTTCATGTTTGTTTTGCTGTCGTAATGAGAGGATTTTAACGTCCAGTGAAAAACAAAAAGGAAATGATCAGGTTACAGCGTTTCCCCTTCACCTCTGACCTTCTCAAGTTGGATTTGGAGAGATTCGTGTTTGAGGAATCTTTATTTATTTGTTTATTTTTCATCCGTTTCCCCCCGTTTCCAGCCCCCTGTGACGTACACGCTTCCTTCTCCAGTTCAATGTTCTTAATGGGGTAAACTTGGTGGATTGGCCCTGGTTTAGTTCTGGTTTAGTTCTGGTTTACTCCTGGTTCAGTCCTGGTTTAGTCCTGGTTTAGTCCTGGTGTAGATCTCGTCAGGTCTCAGAGGTTCAGCAGGGTCGGGCCTGCTCAGGACTTGGATGGAGACACTGGGAGCTCCGTAGACCTTAGTAGGTCTGTCAACGTTAACGCGTTAATCGCGATTAGATTAATGAATCCATAACGCAAACATTTTTTTAATCGCGATTAAAGTTCTCCAGCCTTTTGTCAGAAGTGTTCGGTGCTTTTGCCCGGGAAGAACCAAGTGCAGAGGACGGACGCTCAGAACAAATTATCATGAACCAAACTGGGTTTGAGCTACTGTCCATTTGCACGACCGCGGAACCAGCCGTGATCCTCGAGCACGGAGAACTGGAGCAGCCCGGACCTGTGGTCCACAGCCCGGACCTGTGGACCGGAGCCCAGACCTGTGGTCCGCAGCCCGGACCTGTGGACCGGAGCCCGGACCTGTGGACCGGAGCCCGGACCTGTGGTCCACAGCCCGGACCTGTGGTCCGCAGCCTGTGGACCGGAGCCCGGACCTGTGGACCGGAGCCCGGACCTGTGGACCGGAGCCCGGACCTGTGGACCGGAGCCCGGACCTGTGGTCCACAGCCTAGACCTGTGGTCCACAGCCCGGACCTGTGGACCGGAGCCCGGACCTGTGGTCCTCGGCCCGGACCTGTGGACCACAGCCCGGACTTGTGGTCCTCAGCCCGGACCTGTGGACCACAGCCTGGACCTGTGGTCCAAAGCCCGGACCTGTGGTCCACAGCCCGGACCTGTGGACCGGAGCCCTGACCTGTGGTCCACAGCCTGGACCTGTGGTCCACAGCCCGGACCTGTGGTCCACAGCCCGGACCTGTGGACCGGAGCCCGGACCTGTGGTCCAAAGCCCGGACCTGTGGTCCACAGCCCGGACCTGTGGACCGGAGCCCGGACCTGTGGTCCACAGCCCGGACCTGTGTACCGCAGCCCGGACCTGTGGTCCGCAGCGTTATCGCTTTCACCACACAGATCCAGTGCACAGAGGAAGGAACTGCTCTGCCCCAGACCAGTGCACTGGTCTTGGAGGATGGAACAAGACCAAGGACCAGATCCCCGGGTCCATCCTGAGGGGCCCCGGGTCCTGAGGGGCGGCGCTCTGCAGTGAAGCTCGAGTCGTTATCGCTGTTGCCTGAACCCAGAGCTTCTGCTCCGGAATAGAATTGTTTTACATTATGGCTTTAAAACTGTCTTGACACAATTTTAAACGTGCAATTCAATATGTCCACTCAGTCACACACTGCAGCTCCAGCGTCTTATTGTATTATTCACTGCCGTCCTTCATAATCACAGGAGTAATCGGCCTGTGGCAGAAGCAGGTGGTGTCCGGACTCTAATATCGAACTATAAATAACTCTGTGGAACAATAGAAGCTCAGACCTGATCTAAATGATTCATGTGAGTGTGTTCTGTGTGTGTGTGTGTGTGTTCTGTGTGTGTGTTCTGTGTGTGTGTGTGTGTTCTGTGTGTGTGTGTGTGTGTGTGTCTGTGTTCTGTGTGTGTGTGTGTGTTCTGTGTGTGTGTGTTCTGTGTGTGTGTGTGTTCTGTGTGTGTGATGTAATGAATCTGATCTGTTCTAATGTCGTTTCCTCGTCACAAACAGACCTGGAGTTTGTGTTTTTGTTTCATTCACATGTTTAACGCACAAACCTGCACATCCACCTTATGATGTCATCATGTGGTGATACAGGAAGTGCTCCACTGTGTTTATTAAACTCCACACACCTTCACTAGAATCATCTGGATCATTTCAGCCTCTGGACTGAACTAAGAGGTAATAAAAGGAGCTGTTAAACTTGAAAACTACCACTTTATGACATCACAAGGTGGAACAGAGCGTTTAAAGAGTCACTAAAACAGGTGAATGAAACAAAAACAAAACTCCAGCTCCTGTTTTTGAGGACATTAGAACTTAAAGCTCACAGGAGTCAGTTTTGTGTGATGTCGGAGCTTTAAACATCTTTATTTTCTGGATAATTAGAGTTTAATATTTTTTATGTTCAAGTTTTGTTTTGTTGTTTGTCGTGGAGTTCGGCCGTTTGTGTTTTGTGTTTTGTTGGGTTCAGGTCAATAGAAAACAAAAGCAGACGTCATTTCAAGCTGTAGCTCTGCTCATCTCCTTCCCACTCCTCCATTTGTCTGTCCTCCTCCTCCTCTCTCTTTTTCTGTCTTTTTCTCCTCTCTCTTTTTGTCTGTCTTTTTTTCTCTCTATATATATATCCTTCTCTCTCTGTCCCTGTTTCTCTTCTCTCTCTGTCCCTTCCTCCTTCTTATTCAGCCCCATCTCCCTCATTTCTCTCTCCCTCTCCTCTCTTTTCCTCCTCCTCCCTCTCTCCTCCCTCTATCTTTACTCTTTCTCTCCTTCCTGCTCTAACCCTCCCTCTCTATCCCTCTTTCTCCTCTCTGTCCCTCCCTCCTTCTTTCTTACTGCCACATCTCCCTCATCCCTCTCTCCTGTTTTCCTCCTCCATCCTCTCTCACTCCTCTCTTGTTCTCTCCTCCCTCCTTCTTGCTTTCTTGCGTCTCTTTCTTTTTCCACTTTCTCTACTTCCTGCTCTAACCCTCCCTTTCCATCCCTCTTTCTCCTCACTCCCTCTTTCTTACTCTGCCTCATCTCCCTCATCCCTCTCTCCTGTTTTCCTGAAAGGAAACTGCCTTCTCCATCCTCTTTCTCTCCCTCCTCTCTCTCTCTTAGATAGATAGACAGACAGATAGATAAATAGAAGACAGACAGTGGGCACAACGTACAGGACTCAGCAACAACTGTGACTTCCCTAGTCATAAAATACAGATTCTGAAATTCGCACAGCCTCAAATAAAGTGCTTGTTATAAAAGTGCACAGCTGCAGGAATAAACGAATTTCTGAGGCGTTCTGTAGAACATCGGGGCATCACCATTCGCCCACTAAAGGAGCTTTAAGTTCATTAAAAATGCTGTGAAGAGGAAGGTCCATAAGAGAGAGGACAGTTTGAAGTTTAGTCCTCATCCTTTTGTCCACAACAGTGTCCACAGAGTCCAGGTTCAGCCCCACTACTGCACCAGGCTTCTTAATCAGCTTGTTTATGTGATTCTTGTCAGCAGTGGTGATGCTCCCGCCCCAGCACAACACACCATAAAACAACACACTGGCCACAATCCCCTGATAAAACACATTTAAGAGCCTTTTGCTCACATCAAAAGATCGGAGTTTCCTCAAGAAGAACAGTCTAGACTGAGTCTTTTTGAAAACGGCATCACTGTTCCTCCTCCAGTTCAGCTTACTATCCAAATGTGCTCCCAAGTCCTTAGAAGAGTCAACAATCTCAACACACTGCCCTTTAATGACAACAGGAAGAATGGCGTTTTTGTTCTTTCTGAAATCAATAATTAATTCCTGTGTTTTGCCCAAATTAAGCAGTAAAAAATGGGCGTCGCACCAGCTAACAAAGGAGTTGCTTTCAGTCCTATAACCCAGGTCATTATCCTTGGAGATGAGGCCCAGAAGAGCAGTGTCATCTGAAAATGTCTGAATATGACAAGAATCAAAGTTCTGCCTGTATTCGGCTGTGTACAAGGTGAATAAAAAGGGCGATAAGACTGTGCCCTGGGGAGCCCCCGTGTTTGTTCAGATTATTTCCGAACATCTGTCATTAAGTCTTACACACTGAGGACGGTTTAAGAGGTTTTCTAAAACCCATGCGACTGTGGTGTTGTGCAGATTAAAACTCATTAATGTATTAGCTAAAAGGTGTGGTTGAATAGTATTAAAAGCACTAGAAAAATCAAAAAACATAATACGGACAGAGCTACCAATTTTTTTTCCAGGTGTTGATACGTTGTGTGGAGCAAATACAATAACGCATCATCGACACTCACACCTTCCCTGTAGGTAAAGTGTAATGGGTCCTGAAATAATGCCTCTTGTTCCCTCAACCGACTTAAAACCAGTGTCTCAAAGCATTTCATAATGTGTGAGGTCAGTGCAATAGGTCTGAGATTAGACAAGGTTTTTGGGAATTGGCACCAAACAAGATGTCTTCCACACAGCAGGAATTTTAGCACTTGATAAAGAAAGTGTAAAAATGAAATGTAAAATAGATCCAAGTTGCTGAGCACAGGCTTTAAGGGCACGGGGATGAACACCATCTGGCCCTGCTGCCTTGTTAGGTTTCAGATACCGAAGCTGCTGTTGGACATCACGAACACTGAAACTAACCTCTGGACACGACGATTCAGTCCCATTTGCAGCAAGTGCTGAAAACTATTTCTGACGCTCATGTGCAAAGTTAAGTTCATCAAATCGAGCAAAGTATTTGTTCATTTCATTCACATTCATGTCTGAAGGACTGGATTTACAAGGGCCATAGTTTTCCTGCTGTCCCAGAGACACTTCAACGGATCTTTCAAACTTCTCCTTGTGTCTTTGTTTACTCTGTCTCAGGACTTTTTTCAGCTCCTTTTGTAGCAACTTTAATCTGTTCTTCGTCACCGCTAAAAAAGACAAACTTTTCATGTTTATTGCAGCTTTAAACTCTCTGGTCACCCGTGGTTTATTGTTAGCAAAGACTTTCACTTGCTCACAGGGTTCAACTAAATCCACACAGAAATTGATGTAACAAGTCACCTTCTCAGAAATGTCCTCCCCTCTTCCTCTCTCTCTCGTTCGCTCCTCTCTCCCTCGCTCTTTCCTTTATCTCCCCTCCCTCCTCCCTCTCTTTCTCCCCTTCCTGCTCTCCTCTCTTTCTCATTGCCCTCTCTCATCCCTGTCTTTTCCTCTTTCTCTCAATCCCTCTCTCCTCTCTCTGTCTCTCTCTTTCCTTTCTCTCCTCCATCCTTCCCTCTCTCTTTTTCCTCTTTCTCTCCTCCCTCCCTCCCTTTCTCTCCTCCCTGCTCAACCCCTCCCTCCTCCGTCTCTTTCTCTCATTCCTGCTCTCTCTCCTCCCTCTCTCTCTCTTTCCTCTCTCTCTCTCTCACACACACCCTCTTTCTCTCCTTCCTGCTCTCCTCTCTCTTTCTCATTGCGCTCTCTAATCCCTGTCTTTTCCTCTTTCTCTCAATCCCTCTCTCCTCCCTCCCTCTCTCTCTCTCTCTTTCCTCTCTCTCCTCCGTCCCTCCCTCTCTCTCACACACACACACCCTCTTTCTCTCCTTCCTGCTCTCCTCTCTCCTCCCTCTCTCTCTGGTATAAAACTCCGCTCCGCGCTGCGCTCCTCGCTCAGGCGCGCAGGTTCTTCAGCAGGTTCTTCAGCAGGTTTTTCCCGCAGGTTTTTCTCGGTCTCCCGGATTCTCTCTTTCCTCTGAGGATTCTTCTCTTTTTGCGCCAAAATGCCCAAGTGCCCGAAATGCGAGAAGGAGGTCTACTTCGGTACGTGCGCCAAAAAACACATGATGTGCAGAGTTTTAGCGCCAAGTGCACTTCCTGCTCGTGCAAACAGGAAACTGCAGAAAAACGATAGAAAGAAAAGAAGAGCTGGATTTATTTATTAGATTTATTCATTATTAAACAGCCTCGAGTGTCGTTCTGTGCAAACCGGAAAAGCGCAGGAGCATGAGAGGGGCGAGGCCAGGCCGGATTATCTGCGTTTCATTTAATTTCATTCAGTTTCTGTGTTTACAAAGCAGCAGCAGCGGGTTTTACTCAGACTCAGAATCACTCGAATATTGTAAGGGTCATTTTTGGTAAATATTTATTTTTGCATTTTATTTTAACAAAGTTCTGAGAGGATTTGACATTTGAAATTTGTATTTGTGATGTTAAAAACGAGAATAATCTGTACTGCAAAGTGCACAGGGTAGTAGTAATAGTTATAGTAGTAGTAGTAGTAGTAGTAATAGTTGCAGTAGTAGTAATAGTAGTTGTACTGTATCTAGTCAGTGGTGAAAGTACTGAAGTACAGATACTGGAGCAAAGAAATACCCCAGCAATAGTAAAAGTATGACATGAAAAATCTAGTTAAGTAAATTTATGAAAGTACCTCTTGAAAATTGAAGTATTTTGTGCATATTTTGAGGCTTAAGAAAGCTTCATGTGGTGATTCTGATACAGATTTGTGCTGAATTTCGTTCAACAGAAACAAATTAGTTGAATTAATTTTCCTGGCTGTTTTCATTTGTATATTTGTGTTTTGCTCAAACTGAACGTGTTCAAGATGTAGTACTTATGTAAATGTACTACTTAAGTAAAGTGCAGATACCTCAAATCTATACTTAAGTACAATACTATAATACTTTTACTTTGTTACCTTCCACCACTGGTAGTTGTAGTAACAGTAGTAGTAGTAGTAATAGTAGTAGTATCTAGTCAGTGGTGGAAGTACAGATCCTGGAGCAAAGAAATGCTCAGGTAAAAGTAAAAGTATCACATGAAAAAAGGAAAATTATGAAAGTACCTCTTGAAAAATGTACCTAAAGAGTAAAAAATAAAGTATTTTGTGTATATTTTGAGGTTTAAGAAAGCTTCATGTGGCGATTCTGATACAGATTTGTGCTGAAATTTATTCAACAGAAACAGATGAATTAACTGAATTAATTTTCCCCGACGTTTTTATTCGTAAATTTGTGTTTTGCTCAAACTATGAACATGTTAAAAATGCCTCTCGGCCTTTTCAGCAGGTCTCACACAAAGTAATAAAAAATACTAGTAAAAAGTACAGATACGCGCTCTCAGATGTGGAGAAGAAAAAGTAAAAAATATTCACTTTAAAACGTACTTAAGTAAAGTGCAGATACCTCAAATTTGTACTTTAATACTTTTACTTTGTTACCGTCCACCACTGGTAGTAATAGCAGCAGTAGCAGTAGTAGTATTCATAGTATTCATAGTATTCATAGTATTCATAGTATTCATAGTATTTGTAGTTAAGTGATATTCTGAGTTAAGTGAATCGATGCAGCTCAGACTCTCTCCAGTTTCATTCTCAGGACAATTAGATTCACGGGGGAAAAAATGTTTTTCCCTCCACAGCTCCTCCCAGACTCAGACAAACGCTCCGGAATCACAGACACTGTTTATCCGCCGTTTAACACTTTTGCTCTTGAAACTCGGACACAGCGGCTCACACGTCGTAATAAACCGGAATAACAAAAAGCAAACGAATAAATGGTAATGATAAACTCAGAATAAGCAGCAGAAATAGCAAGAAACAGGTGTCAAATAAGGTGTAATTATATAAATGTAAAACGTACAAGTCAAAATAAAGTATAGAAATACAAAAGAGATCGTGAGGAAAAACAGCACAAAGACAAAATAATAACTTGTTTAAGATAAAACCCACAGTGATTCTAGAACGATCTTTTTAGCTGCACCGATATCAGTCTCCTGTAAAAGTTGGCACTACTGGCACTAGGAAACATATCGGCCTAAATCTTGCCGATCTGGGCCGATATTCTGCCCATTTAATCCAGTTCACAGACAGATAAATGTCCTGATCTGTGGCGGGGCATCAGGGTTTATCTGAGGAGTCATGTGTCTGTGTCCGTGCCGCCCCTGAACGCATCACCGTGTGCGTTTGTTTACAGCCACAGCCACAGATCCACCTGCACAACACTGAGATCCTGTTGTTTTTGCGGCCGCTCAGTGTGAGTCTGGATTAAAGGACAGTTCTTAGTGCTGATCTGAGAGGAGCCTGTGTGAGGCTGAGTGTTGAAATGTGTCGGTTTGAAGCTCGTTCTGGTTCTTTCTCGTTGGTTAGCGATTAGCTGCTGTAGCTCGCACACATAAACAGGCTGTTTTCTCTTCTGTTAGCGACGGTAAAGTGACTATAGTGGCCGTATATATGTTACTGGACACGCACTGATATGGAAATGACTGTGAACAGAGGTGTGAATTATCGGCATTTAGCAGATCGTTAATTACCGTGGAGCACACGCATTTACTGCTAAAGGCTAACAGCGGTAGTTTACTTAGAGCACTTTCTTTACTGGCGAGAATATCGTACAAAAACACCATTAGGCCGAACGACTCTTTAAAAATTACGTAAAGAGGCAGAAGAACAGGAAATGTCGCCTAAACAAACCAAACTCCAAGAAAATCCAATAGAGCCAAACCTAAGTTTTATAAACAATTGAAGATCTACAGTGAATTTTTACATCATAAATGTATCAGCGATTATACCGGCAGCTCCAACTCCCATTTTATCGGTATCATATCGGCCGCAACTAAATCCATATCGGTCGGTCCTAATGATCATATTAGTAAAACGTGAGTCTTGATGTGCAAAACACAATAAATAAATACGCACGTTCTAGAACATCATTGCGGCGTAAAAAGCGGCGATATATCTGACAAACGCGAGTGCCTAATGCATTAATGTGGCATTATCCGCTCGCCATTGTATCTGAGGAGTAAAATGTTTGCGTTTCATATTCACTTTTGCACAAGAAGGTTTAACAAAGAAACTGCGCTGTATCGTATCGTGGCCTGTGTGTGGAGGTTTGTATCGTATCGGCAAGTTCTTAATGACACCAGCCTTATTTCCCATGTAAGTTCATACAATTTATGGTCTTCATTCATGTGCCGGATAAACGGTCTTTCCTTCTTCCAAAGAGACGTCGCTCTTTTTTACAGAACAGAGGGCGGGAAACTGGCAGGAGACGCTACAGTCTGAGTTCCAGTCACTTGTAAAAGGTTTGAGCCAAATGGAGCTTTAATGGAAAAAGCTTCTGGTCTTAATGTCTTTTGAATCCAGTGGAGGGCGGCAGGTTTACAGGCCAGAGCGCTTTCCCGAGATTTCCATTTGATCATTTGTCTTCATCTATGGGCCACTTTGTCTGAGCACGTCACAAAACATTTGCGTCTTCTGCCAGTTTTCTGCCCCCTCGTTCCATAAAAAACACAAAGAACCCTTTCTTTGAAATTTGGAAAGACAATTCGCCGTCACATGAAACAAAACCATCAATTATACAAACTTACCTGGAAAATGTAGAAAACAGAAGGGGAAGTGGAGCCTCCTGGTGGACGAGGACTGAAGTGCAGACAGGATTTTAGTGAAGAAAACGACTCAACACGGGGTCGCTGACGTTCACAGGCAAAAACCAACGTTTAAAATCATAACACTGATCTGAGACGACTTCGTAAAGAAATAAATGCACCGAGTTCAGCGTTAGAAACTGTGGAGTCCAAAGCGCCACATGGACCAAACCAGGACTAAACCAGGACTGAACCAGGTTAGGACTAAACTAGAACTCAACCAGGACTAAACTAGAATTAAGCGGTGACTGAACCAGGATTAAACCAGGACTAAACCGGGACTAAGCCAGAACCAAACCAGAACTAAACCGGGACTAAACCAGGTTAGGGCTAAATTAGAACTAAACCAGAATCAAACCAAGACTAAATTAGAACTGAACCAGGACTAAATCAGAACTGAACCAGGTCTAAACCAGGCTGTGGGCCCCACCTATGGAGCTGCACATCAAACTAGAGCTGAGCGTTTTGTTTTTTTTTACATTTGGATCAAAACGACGACGTGACGCTGTCCAATCCTACGAGTATTGTCTACAGTCTTGTTATTCTGTAGAATATCGAAATATCGTGAACTTTCCCACGACATCGCGATAAATATCGTACCGTGAGGTTCAGACCGTGACCGTATCGTGAGACTTGGATATCGTTACACGTTAGAAAATATACCTAAAAATACTCTTGGGGAAATGTCGGTACAGCAGCACAGCCCCAGTCGTCGGGGAAATGGGTTTACGTGTAAAGTCTGAAGTTTCGGTGAAATTCCGCGAGTGTCATCGAGTCTCGGGAGTGTCTCAAATGAAAGAGGAGTTCTTCTTATTTTTTCCATCAGGTTTTCGTCGTGTTTTTGTCGTTTTCTCGGCGCCACATTCATCAAACTCGACCCTTCAGAGCTTTTTTCTCCTTCGATAATTGTTTCCTCTCCCCGTTTGCCCACTTGAACTTGTCTTCAGACTGACTCATGCATGTTGGAGTCATTAGGGCGCCATTGTTCCAGAATCTTCCTCACGCACTTCTCTCCGTTCTTTCTCCAGTGTTTATTTTCTTAAACGTGACACACGTCAGATTTAACGTCACAAAGTCGTTTTTAGTTTTAGTCACAGTTTCAGACGAGTCTCGAGCTCGTTGGCGTCGGGCACGGCTGCGGGCGTCTGTGTCTTTTACTTTACGTTTATCGCAGAGGGATTACGTCGCTTTCCTGTTGGAGAGTCTGACATCTGCTCGTCTCCATGGCGACGCTCTTGCTTTGCCTGTCATGTTCCACCATATGGCATTAAACAGTATTCAGTTGCTCTAAACATATTGTTACTCTGAGCAGGGCGGCCTCTCCGTAGATGTGACCTCTAACCTGGTTTGGCTTGTCTCCATGGAGATTGAAAGGTTTAATGCCACACTGCGGAGCATTTCACTCAAAGCTGTAACATCTCCCTGGAGACTCGCAGCTGTGATGTGTTGTAATGTGGTAGAAATTGAGCCATAAAGAGTCAAGTACAAATTCTGTGGCAGATTTTTGATGAATAAAAACGCATCACTTCAGTTTCGCAAGTGTGAAACTGAAATGACGCCTGGAAACCCGTCAGAAAAGTTGCATAGTGCAGCTTTAAGCTGTTTAAAATCAATATTGCAAAGTTCAAAAATAAAAACAAGAGAACAGAAATCATTTTTCAAAATAAAACCAAAAATAAGAAAACAAAAAAACAACTTTGTCTCCAAAACCAAAATGAAAAAATGGATAATGATTCATCTTTTTGTTTGTTTTCGATTTTGTTTTTAAATGAATAATGACCTGGTTTAGTCCTGGTTTAGTCCTGGTTTAGTCCTGGTTCAGTCCTGGTTTAGACCTGATTTAGTCCTGGTTCAGTCCTGGTTCAGTCCTGGTTTAGTCCTGGTTTAGTCCTGGTTCAGTCCTGGTTTAGTCCTGGTTTAGTCCTGGTTCAGTCCTGGTTTAGTCCTGGTTTAGTCCTGGTTCAGTCCTGGTTTAGTCCTGGTTTAGTCCTGGTTTAGTCCTGGTTTAGTCCTGGTTTAGACTTGGTTCTCCGTTTTTTCCATTATTCATTTAAAAATAAAATCGAAAACTGAAAAATCGAATCGTTATCTGTTCATTTCTTTTTGGGTTTGGAGACAAAACATGAAGAAAAGAGTTGTTTTTTTTACCCATTTTCTTATTTTTAGTTTTTATTTTGAAAAACAAATTAACGAACAAGACACGGCCTGAGGGAGCTGAAGATCTGGTATTTTTTGGTATTTCTCAGTAAAAACGTCAGACTCTTTATTCACAGGTTTATTCTTTATATAAATCCTCAGTGTCCTCGTGTTTCTTCTGCATAAACTACAGTTTGTTTAAATAAGTTGAACCTTTGGCGATTCCAGATCTCCATATTTTCCGTCCTTAATGAGTTGTGGCTAAACGTTGCTCCAAATCCGTCCACAGTTAATGAATAAAACGCCCCGCGGTGAAGTCATGATTCTGCGGTTCAGTCACTACTGTGAAGCTCTGCAGGACGATTAGAGACACGACTCCAGACTCCAGGGCCCTCGGGCGTTATTCCGCGGATCTGGGATTTCTCTGGATCCGGGCCGAGACTCCAGACGTTTACAGACCTGGCATCATTATCACAGTTTATTCTGGGGCTCCGTGTTTCTCCTGCTCATTTTCTTTGCCGCACTGGAAGAGTTTTGACATTTTTGTGGTTTTATGAGAGAATTTGAGCCGCGCAGCGTCAAATAAAACTTCTGTGGCAGATATAAGAAAGTAAATTATAATAAAACTTCGAATTTAACTGAAAATGACACGTGAAAAAGAGGTTAAAGGATCGATCTCAAACTCACGGGTTTGTCTGTTAATCCGTGCATCGTTCGTTCATTTGTTTTTCAAAATAAAACAAAAGAAAGTGAAAAAACAACTCTTTTCTTCATTATTTGTCTCCAATAAAAAACGTTTTTTTCATTTAAAATAATGATTTCACATAATGAAGAAAATAGTTGTTTTTCGTTTTGATATTTCCATCACTCACTTCTCTCTTCTGCCGTCGTCCCACTGAAACATTTATCAGCTTCATATATTGATTAGTTGATTATAGCTAATTTGAATCGACTAAAACTCGAACGACTGGTGGTTTTCAGATTCTAGACGTGTTTGACGTCGCTCCCAGACGGAGGCAAGAGGCCATTTTTTTCCCTGTAAATTACACTGAACTTTGCTGTGAATTATCGGAAATGTAAATTCCCAAATATGGAACCTGATCATTTCTATGGTCATCCCGGCTCGTCAAATCCTGATCCCGTCAGGTCTCAGAAGCTCAGCAGGTCCTGGTCAGGACTTGGATGGAGACACTGGGAATTCCAGGGGCCACAGGGAGGAGCCAGTGGCAAAAAAACCTGCCGTTGTGTCCTTAGGCAAGACACTTCACCCACATTACCGAGTGTGAAAGTGATGTGTGCAGGGCAGGACTCCCTTGAAAAAGAGATTAGTGATCTGAATGGGACTTTCCTCAGTAAATAAAGGTTAAAAAAAAAAATTATTGACCAGACAACAAGAACATGTATAAATATGAATTTGTATTAAATATGACTCTGTTTTCGATAATATCGGCCTGTAGAACTCACCACTTTACTGAGGCGTGTTTCTTTCTCCTGCTTCTGCCCAGCGTTTCCCACAGTGGAACTCGAGATTAGAGGAGGAAATGTTTATTTATTTAGTCATTAGTTGGATGTTTTTTCTGTAAATGAGCTCCATTAGGGGCGTGGGGCGTTTGTGGGTTGTGGGTGAGACTCTGGTGTGAGGCGCCCGGGGCAGAATCAGGCCCAGTGCGTAAACAGGAGCTGAGGAGCCGGAGCTTTTACATTTGGCCTAAAAACAGACGAGAGACGAGGAAAAGCAAGTCTCCCAGTGTGTATATAGCAGAGAGGTGACGCTAACTGCAGGCACTGCTCTGTCTGAAGCTCTGGGACTCAAGTCAGACTTTAATCCGAGCTTCACCTGAACACAATCTGACCAGAAAAAACGGACAGATCTGAACTCCAGGTGCTCTGAACCCGTAGGGCGACGTTTACACAGAAACGGTCCGAAGCAAAAATGCAAAAGTGCGTTTTCGTTCTCACTTTTATTCGGCGTTTGCACGAGCGTTTTGGGGGAATTCTGCTGCACTCGGAGACGCAAAACTTGCACCACCACGAAGACCAAATGCTGCGTATGACCCTTCTACTCATCTCCACGCCGAATCAAACTCCTAAGCAGGAACAGCATGAACATGAACGCTCGCACCCATCACAGGAAAATCTGCTCTTTGGGATTTTTTTTCTTGAGTTTTCAGACTATATTAAAACTTTGCATTGCGTCTCCATGGTAACTGCTGATCATTTGGCCATTAGAGATGCACGTAGAACACCCCCAGCGTGATTTCACTGCAAAGTATCAATACAGAGTCATATCTTTACTTGATTAAAGCGTCAAACGTGTGTGAATGAAACAAAACACAACTCGGGGTCTGTTTGTGACGAGGAGATGACATCAGAACACAGATCAGAACGATGGTTTTTTTAAGGTTTCCGAATGTTTTTTATCGATGCATTTAGGGATAAACACAATCTTGGACCGAAGAGGCGATATTAAACTATCACAGGCGCTTTTAGAAATCAATAACAATATCAATAACACACTTCAGGACTGTTTCGGTATAAGTTCGGAAATATTTAAAAATGGAAAAATGGACGAACCCAAAGGGAAAATTCTATAAGATTTAGGAAAAACTAATCCAGTAAAGACGCCAACCTTTTCTAATAAAACATAAATGAAAAAAATATCAGAAAATCATCAATAAAATAGTGTAATATGGCCGTTTTAAACTTTAACACACATTTTTAGGACGTTTCTGAATGGACTGGTCGTAATATCGTCTGAAAACTCTAAACAGGAAGATCCAAAAGCAACAAAAACGGAGGCTATTTTTTTTTTAAATCCATCACTTTTTCACCAGTAGAATGTTTTTCTCCATGTTTTACAGGCTCAAGGTCCATGTCGTTAAGCGTGAGGGGAGAGTCACAGATATGAGTCTCATTCAAATCCTTTATGTAAACCAGAAATATGTAAACCAGCTCCTTTCACAGAATCTCTTCGTCTCTCCGTGCGTTTCACCCACTGATGCAAAGCGACTCCTCTTTCCTGTCTTTTATGTGGAGGTTTTCGTTTGCATAGACTCGGCTCTGTCGCTCTCCTCCTGAAAACGCACATTTTACACCATTTCCTGACCTGGAGTTGTGTTTTGTTTCAGTCTTTCGCGCTTTTACCTCCACTCGTTTAGTCGACTGTAAACGACACTGCACTTCTTTCCCGCGCAGTGGGTCCAAAATTCTGCTGTTTTTAACTGGAAGCACAAAAACTTGAGCGCACCAGTAACAGTAGTACTAGTACTAGTATTAGTATTAGTAGTAGTAGAAGTAGTAGAAGTACTTCGTAACAGTAGTAGTTAGTAGTATAAGTGGTATAAACGTTTATTTTCCATAATTGTACTTTCCTCTTGTTCGTGTATTTATGACGGCCGTTTCTCGACTTTCTCAGATAAACATGTTTTTATCTTGTTTTTATGTGTTTATGAAGCTGCAGCAAAGTCCTCTGGGAAATGGAGTTCACCCACGCCCAAAGTTTAACCCTGTGACTCTGAGCTCGGTGACGTCATGTTTCAGAAGAGTTTAGAAAGAAGTCACAGATATTCTCTTTGCTATTTCTCTGAACATAAAACTGCAGGTCTTTATCGTGGAGACGTCTTTATCAGACCTCCTCTGCAGAGCCTCCGGTATCTGTGTTTACAGGCTCCAAAATCTGATTAGAATCTGATTTCTCTCAACATGTTTGGACCAAAAGTCATCAGCACTTTAACCATTTAACCAACAGCATCTGAGTTTGGGTTGGTTTAGACCTGGTTTAGTTCTGGTTGGGACCTGGTTTAGTTCTGGTTTCGTTCTTGATTAGACCTTGTTTAGTCCTGGTTTAATTTTGGTTTAGACCTGGTTTAGTCCTTGTTTAGGCCCTTTTAAGCCCTGGTATAGACCCAGTTAAGACCAGGTTTAGACCTGGTTTTAGCTCTGGTTTAATCCTGGTTTAGTTCTGGATTAGACCTACTTTAGTCCTGGTTTAGCTCTGGTTTAGACCTGCTTTAGTCCTTGTTTAGACCCAGTTAAGCCCTGGTTTAGACCTGGTTTTAGACCTGGTTTAGTCCAGGTTTAGCACACCTCAGCTCACTCATTACCGTTATTGTCTCGTATAAATCCCTAAAATTGAAATAAAATATTTGGTCGACAAATCCACATTTTGGTGCACGGCCTGAGTTAAAGATGCACAGTGTAACTTTTCTGTGTTTCGTGTTGTAACAGTGTTTTTGTGTGTTTTGCAGCGGAGAAGGTGACGTCTCTGGGGAAGGACTGGCACAGGCCTTGTCTAAAGTGTGAGAAGTGTGGAAAGACTCTGTCCTCGGGCTCACACGCAGAGGTGAGACTGAACACCGCCACTTCGTACACGAAACGAACTGCGCGAAACGAACTGCACGAAACGAACAGCGCGAAACGAACAGCGCGAAACGAACTGCACGAAACGAACTGCGCGAAACGAACTGCGCGAAACGAACAGCGCGAAACGAACTGCACGAAACGAACTGCACGAAACGAACAGCGCGAAACGAACTGCACGAAACGAACTGCACGAAACGAACTGCGCGAAACGAACTGCGCGAAACGAACTGCACGAAACGAACTGCACGAAACGAACTGCGCGAAACGAACTGCGCGAAACGAACTGCGCGAAACGAACTGCGCGAAACGAACTGCAGGAAACGAACTGCAGGAAACGAACTGCAGGAAACGAACTGCAGGAAACGAACTGCACGAAACGAACTGCGCGAAACGAACTGCGCGAAACGAACTGCACGAAACGAACTGCAGGAAACGAACTGCACGAAACGAACTGCAGGAAACGAACTGCGCGAAACGAACTGCACGAAACAAGCACAACTAGAGCTGAAACACATGCACAAAATTTGGTTTTCTAAAGGTTCATTGTGTAACTTTTCTGGTGGAGGCTCCATCAGATTTTCTCCATGAAGAAGTTATTGCTTTGTCTGGAATGTTTAGACCTGGTTTAGTCCTGGTTAAGACCTAGTTTAGTCCTAGTTTTAGTCCTAGTTTTAGTCCTGATTTAGTCCTAGTTTAGTTCTGGTTTAGTCCTGGCTTAGACCTGGTTTAGTCCTGGTTAAGACCTAGTTTAGTCCTAGTTTTAGTCCTAGTTTTAGTCCTAGTTTTAGTCCTGATTTAGTCCTAGTTTAGTTCTGGTTTAGTCCTGGCTTAGACCTGGTTTAGTCCTGGTTAAGACCTAGTTTAGTCCTAGTTTTAGTCCTAGTTTTAGTCCTAGTTTTAGTCCTGATTTAGTCCTAGTTTAGTTCTGGTTTAGTCCTGGCTTAGACCTGGTTTAGTCCTGGTTTCTTCCTTGTATAGACCTAGTTTAGTCCTGGTTTAGACCTCGTTTAGTCCTTTTAATAATACTTTAAGCCTTTGGTTTCCGATCCACAGATCTGACCTGTAACCTGTGGCGTCACCTGCTTGTCTCCGTGGAGATGGACAAATTTTATGTTTATAACTTGGAACATTTACGTAAAGTTGTTTTATCTCCACGGAAACGAGACGGTGGAAAAACTGTTGTCAGAACAGATCAGCAGAATCTTCAGATAAGAACCGAGACCCGCCCAGAATCTGGACTTTTACCGACATAAAACAGAATAAACTCGACTTTTACCGACATAAAACAGAATAAACTCGACTTTAATTGAGACAGAACAGAACTCATCGTGTTCAGATCTGTCACAGTGGTGTAGCCCGCCCCACAGCCAGAAGGTCACAGGTTTGATGCTCTGAGCCTGTGGAGTTTTTCTTTCTATATTTGACCTGTTTTTTGGTTCTTTTTCTTCTAAAACTGTGGGTGTGTAGTTCCTGTAACAGATTCTGTCAGTGAAATAAAGGCAGGTCGTTTGCTGAACTCGATTCTGTGTTTTTCAGCACGAGGGGAAACCGTACTGTCACAAACCCTGCTACTCCGCCCTGTTCGGACCTAAAGGTATCAGCACTTCACCTGACGGCACAAATGGGAAAAATATAAATGTCAATGATGCTTCAGCATCCGACAGCGTCTGGAGACTCCAGCAGCACCGTTTACACTTTACTGGTTTAGATTTAGTTTAGTCCTGGTATCACACCTGGTTTAGCCTCAGTTTAGATCTACTTTAGTCCTAGATTAGACCTATTTTAGCCCTGGTTTAGACCTGATTTAGGCCTAGTGTAGTCCTGGTTTAGTCCTGGTTTAGACCTAGTTTACTTCTGGTTTAGATCGACTTTAGTCCTAGATTAGACCTATCTTAGACTCGGTTTAGACCTAGTTTGCTTAGTTCTGGTTTAGTCCTGATTTAGTCCCAGTTTAGCCCTGGTTTATTCCTGGCCTGGTTTAGACCTGGCTTAGTCCTGGTTTAGCCCTCGTTTAGTCCTGGTTTAGACCTGGTTAAGACCTGGTTTAGTTCTGGTTTAGACCTGGTTTAGTTCTGGTTTAGACCTGGCTTAGTCCTGGTTTAGCCCTCGTTTAGTCCTGGTTTAGACCTGGTTAAGACCTGGTTTAGTTCTGGTTTAGACCTGGTTTAGTTCTGGTTTAGCCCTCGTTTAGTCCTGGTTTAGACCTGGTTTAGTCCTGATTTAGACCTAGTTCAGTCCTGGTTTAGACCTGGTTTAGTCCTGGTTTAGACCTGGTTTAGTCCTGGTTTAGTCCTGGTTTAGTACTGGTTTAGCCCTCGTTTAGACCTGGTTTAGTTCTGGTTTAGACCTGGTTTAGTTCTGGTTTAGCCCTCGTTTAGTCCTGGTTTAGCCCTGGTTTAGTCCTGGTTTAGTCCTGGTTTAGTCCTGGTTTAGTCCTGGTTTAGCCCTCGTTTAGTCCTGGTTTAGACCTGGTTTAGTCCTGGTTTAGCCCTTGTTTAGTCCTGGTTTAGACCTAGTTTAGTCCTGGTTTAGTCCTGATTTAGACCTCGGTGATCCGGGTTTCTTGGTCTTTCTTTAAGTTTCTGGAAACTCAAGAAAAAAACGTGAACTTCAGAACTTGTTGTTGTTAATTCCTGTTTTTCTGTTTTTCCTCCAGGTTTCGGTCACGGTGGAACCGAGAGCCACACTTACAAATAAACCCGGGTCTGTTTCCGGGACATTTGAATGTTTATTTCCATGTCTTGGGCGTTTTACACTGATCCTTCACTTTTCCTCTTCTTCTCGGTTTCAGGTTTAGCTCCTGTGTCAAAACCAAAGTCAATGAAGTCCTGATCATTCTCACTTCACCATTTTAATTTTTACTGCCTTATTTTGACATGGATTTTATCAATAAACATGTTTGTAATTATGAGGCTGATGCTTTTATTACATCATTTAAATCACTTTTTCATTTATTTACTTTATTTTTTTATTTTAATTATTTTATTTTTGCATTGATTTTAGTGGGTCAATTAGTTATTTACACTGATTGTTTAGACCATTTAATACTGATAAAAAACCTGGTTGAGTTCTGGTTTAGTCCTAGTACAGACCTAGTATAGTCCTGGTTTAGTTATGCCAAGTTTAGTCCGGATTGAGACCTGGTTTAGTCCTGGTTTAGTCTTGATTTAGTCCTGGCCCTGATTAAAACTTGGCTGTTCTGGTTTAGCTCTGATTCAGTCCTGATCTAGTCCTGGTTTAGTCCCTGTTTAGTCCTCTTTTAGTCCTAGTTTAGACCTAGTTTAGTTCTGGTTTAGTTCTGGTTCAGGCCTAGTTTAGTCCTGGTTTAGTCCTGGTTCAGACTCAGTTTAGACCTGGTTTAGTCCTGGTTTAGGCCTAGTTTCAGACCTAGTTTAGTCCTGGTTCAGACTCAGTTTAGTCTTGGTTTAGTCTTGGTTCAGATCCAGTTTAGACCTGGTTTAGTCCTGGTTTAGGCCCAGTTTAGCGCTGGTTTAGTCCTGATTTAGGCCTAGTTTCAGACCTAGTTTAGTCCTGGTTCAGACCCAGTTTAGACCTGGTTTAGTCCTGGTTTAGACCTTGTTTAGTCCTGGTTTAGGCCCAGTTTAGACCTGGTTTAGTCCTGGTTTAGGCCTAGTTTCAGACCTAGTTTAGTCCTGGTTCAGACTCAGTTTAGTCTTGGTTTAGTCTTGGTTCAGATCCAGTTTAGACCTGGTTTAGTCCTGGTTTAGATCCTGGTTTAGATCCTGGTTTCTTGGTCTTTCATTCTAATGATGGAAAATGATCACCGTTGCCATGACAATTAACAATTCAAAACAAAAGTCTGACCCTACGAGTGTCGCCTCCGGGCAGGAAGGAGCGGGATCACTGGGATCATTGGGATCACTGGGATCACTGGGATCACTGGGATCATTCGGATCACTGGGATCATTGGGATCACTGGGATCACTGGGATCATTGGGATCACTGGGATCATTGGGATCACTGGGATCACTGGGATCACTGGGATCATTCGGATCACTGGGATCACTGGGATCATTCGGATCACTGGGATCACTGGGATCATTCGGATCATTGGGATCACTGGGATCATTGGGATCACTGGGATCATTGGGATCATTCGGATCATTGGGATCACTGGGATCATTGGGATCACTGGGATCACTGGGATCATTGGGATCATTGGGATCACTGGGATCATTGGGATCACTGGGATCACTGGGATCACTGGGGTATTTGGAGTATTTGGGGTATTTGGACTTTTGCCCCTCTCAGACCCTCAGGCGTTCCTGGCCCCGCCCCCTCGCCCCATTGGCTGCAGCTGGAAGGTTACCGTGGCGACAGACGTAAACACGGGACACAGACGGCGAGAGCGACATGAGGAGGTGCCAAAGTTTCACCGCAGGAGGAACTCGGAGCCCGGAGACGATTTCCACACGAGGAAAACACGACCTCGACTCACAATAATGTTTAAAAACTTGGAAGAGTTTAGGGAGTCCTGGTTTTCAGTTATTTGTTTATTTGGGTGGGACGGTGCATATTCATGAACATACAATTTGTATGAAATCACACATATTGATGTAAATACTCCGGATTCAGCACAGGTGCTAATTTCCATCCGTAGTCCCAGATATAAAATACACATAAAACAGACATTTGACTCGACAAATACAACAAACAATATGTATAATACACAGTACAATAAACATTTAGTTTAGTTTAGTTTAGTTTAGTTTAGTCCTGGTTCAGTCCTGGTTCAGTCCTGGTTTAGTCCTGGTTCAGTCCTGGTTCAGTCCTGGTTCAGTCTGGGTTCAGTCCTGGTTTAGTCCTGGTTCAGTCAAGGTTTAGTCCTGGTTTAGTCCTGGTTCAGTCCTGGTTTAGTCCTGGTTAGTCCTGGTTTAGTCCTGCTTTAGTCCTGGTTTAGTCCTGGTTCCGTTCTGGTTCCGTTCTGGTTTAGTCCGGGTTTAGTCCGGGTTTAGTCCGGGTTCAGTCCTGGTTTAGTCCTGGTTTAGTCCTGGTTCAGTCCTGGTTTTGTCGTGGTTTAGTTCTGTTTTAGTCCGGGTTTAGTCCCTGTTTAGTTCTGGTTTAGTTCTGGTTTAGTCCTGGTTTTGACCATATTGGCTTTGATGAAGACCTGGTTGAATTCTAGTATTAGTCCAGTCCTGGTCTAGCGCTGCTTTAGTCTTGGTTTAGTTCTGGTCTGACCCTGGTTCAGTCCTGTTTTAGTCCTGGTCCAGACCTGGTTTAGTTCTGGTTTAGTTTTAAAGAGTTTCGGGAGGTTACTGTGAGAAAAACACCATAATTTATCTTTATTACAATGAAAGGGCCAATATGACTGCAGCTCTAAAACCAAAAACACTCTGTTCCACCTTGTGATGTCATGTGGTGATACAGGAAGTGCTCCACTGAGTTTTTAAACTCCACACACTAGAATCATTTGGATAATTTCAGACCAGGAATCATCGACCTCGACTGAACGTAAAAGGAGGAATAAAGTCTAAATCAGGACTAAACCAGGACTAAACTAGGACTAAACTAGGTCTAAATCAGGACTAAACCAGGACTGAACCAGGACTGAACCAGGACTAAACTAGGTCTAAATCAGGACTAAACCAGGACTAAACTAGGACTAAACCAGGACTAAACCAGGACTAAACTAGGTCTAAATCAGGACTAAACCAAGACTAAACCAGGACTAAACCAGGACTAAACCAGGACTAAACTAGGACTAAACCAGGACTAAACCAGGACTAAACTAGGTCTAAATCAGGACTAAACCAAGACTAAACCAGGACTAAACTAGGTCTAAATCAGGACTAAACCAGGACTAAATTAGGTCTAAAACAGGACTAAACCAGGACTAAACTAGGTCTAAATCAGGACTAAACCAGGACTGAACCAGAACAAAACCAGGACTAAATTAACCATTAAGCAACAAATCTTGTGGCCGTACCTCGTTGTCGGAGCCTGGTCACATCTCGGAGGTGGGGCCTGGTCACATCTCGGAGGTGGGGCCTGGTTATGGGTGAGCGCTGGAACTCCAGGAGCCACAGGAGGCGTCAGTCACAAACACTGTTATTGTGTCATTAGGCAAAACACTTCACCCACAGTGTGAACGTGGTGTGAGTGTTGGCGGTGGTTTGCAGCATCACTCCCGTCACTCTGCTCCAGGGGACAACAGGAGTTTACACCAGAGTGTGGAGAGAATAAACTGTAAAACACTAAAGAAAAGCGCCAAATAAAACTAGTTTTATTCTTGGTTCTGGATCAAAACACTGTCTTCACTTTAGCGTCAGACAATAAATAAATCACACACAAAAGGCCTGGACACATTTCCTATAAACAAACGGCCTCATGTGTCTCTTCCTCAGTTTAATAAAACTCTAGTTCAGGATTCATCGGGAAAAGTCCAGAGTGACTTTGGGAACGTTCTTTCTCATCACTGAGGTCCCGCAGAGAGGGGACCTCAGTTTGTGTTTTTATTTGGCCGGAGTGAAAGAGGAAGTGTTGAAAAAGAGGAAGTGTTGAAAGAGGGAGGAGGCTGCAAACTCAAGAAAACCAGATTTAAGATAAAGCCAAAGTCGGTTTATTCTGCGGTTTCATTACAGGTCACAGAAATGACACGAGAAACTGTGGAGCTGCACGAAAATAACCCTGAACTTGACAGTACAAATGTATTTTCATGAGCTGCTCTGTCAGTATTTTGTGTCACCAAGACTTGAAATGACAGATTATAGACGTACACAGCAGAGAACTACGCATTAATAAACAAAAACATGGTTTATAGAAATTTACAGAGCACTAGAAGCACTAGAAGCGCTAGCGGCGTTAGCATCTATGCCCCTGGGAGCTTTTATCAACAGAAAAACTTCAAAATACAACCTGGCTTCATAAAACATATTCCTAAACTTGCACAAACATCCTATATTGTAAATCCCGTGGTGTTTGTGCACTTAACCCACCTGTAAAGACAGAAAAACGGCTGTGCGGAGTCACAACAGTTACTCTGAAGTGCGCCGCTCTGAGCTCAGGCTGCGCATCAGCGACACCTGCAGGAGCCTCCTGGTCCTGCAGCTGCAGCTGAAGGACTCAGAGCGCCACATGAAGCCAAATACAAACATACTACATTAAAACTATTATTGGGGGTTTAAAACAAATATATTTCCAGTGTGCCACACCCTCCCCTGCTTAATAAAACGAAAAAAAAAAAGTTGAACCAGAACTAAACCAGGAGCTGTATTATAATAACAAAGAGAAACGGTATAAAACCTTGTAAATAAGTTGCAGAAAAGGCAAGAGACTGGTGTCAAATAAGGATTAATTAATAGGCAAAAAGCATCTATTCATCAGTGTCTGTGTTTTTAAGTTGTCATTGCAAAAGTGCTCTTGGTAACAGATTTTACTGCATTTTATCATCAATTGTTTACAACTACTGCACTTTATCTTCTTCTTTTTTTAATTTGACCTTTATTTAACCAGGAAATATCCCACTGAGATCAAAAACCTCTTTTTCAAGGGAGTCCTGACCAAGAGGCGGCAGCAAACACAAAACAGTGTTACATATTTACACAGATAAGACATAAAAGTTTAAAGACATTATGAAAAACAAGTGCAGATTGTGGAACTGGCCTCAAAAGCTCAGTTTGGATTTAAAAGTGCTCAAGGAAATTAAATCAGTTAGTTTCCAGTCTTTTTTAGACTGTTACAGCTTCTGCACTTTATCCTTTTAAATTGTTATAGCTACACTTTACCTTTATAATTTGATATTTATCTTAACTGATTGTTGCTTTCTTGTTTTTATTTTTTTTTATTTTTTAAATATAAGGCCTGGTCAGCCTTGTAAATGAGATCTGGATCCTTTACCTGGTTAAATAAAGGTTAAATAAAATTAATACAATTAATTATATAAATGTATTTGTACACTTCCATTAAAAACAGGCTGACTTTAAATTTGGCCTTAAAATAAAATAATAAAAAACAACAACACTAGAACAAAAGATAGAAGAGAAATACTTGAGAATTTTAGCTTCCACCGCTGTCGTGAGTGTGGAAATGGCGCCCTCAGGTGGCGATACGACATTATGACATTATGACGTGGAGCACCTCAGATCTCTTCTATTTTTGTATTTTTGTATTTTTCTTTCATCAGACAGAATTAAAACGACTGAACCAGAAAGCCTGAGGTTAGTGGGTGAATGTAGAGCCAATTTTCAGTTTGTCTTTTGTTTAAATAAAAGTAAAAATACAAAATGCAGAAATTAATAGTTTCAAATAAATACAAATGAATAAATAGAGGAAAAAAATATATAAAACTATATTTAAAAAATGAATAAATGTGCGGATACATAAAAGTAAAAATTAATTTAAAAAAATTACAAACATATTTTAGCCTTTTAATCCCCTGAATGTGCAGTAATGTGTAAAAGTATTTTATTTATTTATACATTTATATTTTATTCACAATGTAATTCAATACTTTTCAATATTTATTCTTTCCTTTATTTATTTCTACTTCTCAGTATGTCAGTTGTGAATTAAAAAGATCTTTTGATGATAAAACAGACGGTGTAAAGTGAACAATGCAAAAGAAGAAAAATCACAGTAAACTCTTTGAAACTCATTCTCATCTATTTTCTTTTTATTTAGGCACAAATCTCAAAATACTGTTTGGCCACACGGGGGCGCCGCTTGTCCTTCACAACTTAAAAAACACGCGTTCAGTCGGTTTACGGTTCAACACTGAAACGGTTTCAAACGTTATTTACAATCATCAAACCGCAGTTTCAGTTTTACTTTTACAAATCAATTCTGAAGGTTCAATGTGGGACTTTTCTAGCTGCTGGTCTGCCAACTGCTCGTCTCCATGGAGATGTTACGGCATGGCCTGGAATGTTCCACCAAACAGCATTAAACCTGCGGATCTTCGCGTAAACAATCAGAGGTCAGAAGTGACAGGTCAGATCTGTGGAGAGGCGATCCTCCTCACAGTCAGAATGTGCGTTTTTCAAGACATTTTAATAATACTAACTGATAATCGAATACTAATTCTGATCATTTAAATGCCATACTGTGGAACATTCCAGACAAAGCAATAACAAGGGCACTCCCTGATTTCTCGGCATTGTGTCCGGGGTTCGTTTCAGTTCATTTCATAATCAGCAGATGTAATCGGAGCAAAACTATGAAGCTTCAGAGTGTTTTTCTGTGATCTGTCAAATACTGAAACACTGAACTTTTATTCTTTATTTATTCTGTTATTTTTTATTCTTTTGTCTCAAAATTACAGCTCCATTCTGGCACGACCTGGTTAGCAAACGTGGCCAAAAACCCTAAATGGACATGTTCCTAAATCTAAAAATCCTGATCCGTTTAACCCTAAACTGGAAAAAAAATACTGTGTGTGAGTTTGGCGTAACTGTGTTTGGGGGAAAATGGTGCTTCCAATGCAAAAGAAAGTCAACGAAAGTCAAAGAACGTCAACGAAAGTCAAAGAAGGTCAACGAAAGTCAAAGAACGTCAACGAAAGTCAAAGAAGGTCAACGAAAGTCAAAGAACGTCAACGAAAGTCAAAGAACGTCAACGAAAGTCAAAGAACGTCAACGAAAGTCAAAGAACGTCAACGAAAGTCAATGAACGTCAACGAAAGTCAAAAAAAGTTCAACAAAAGTAAAAAAAAAGTTCAACAAAAGTCAAAAAAAGTTCAACAAAAATCAAAAAAAGTTCAACAAAAGACAAAAAAAATACAACAAAAGTCAAAAAAAGTTCAACAAAAGTCAATGAAAGTCAACGAAAGTTAAAATGAAGTAAAAGAAAGTTAACAAAAGTTTTTTTAAAAGTCCACGAAATCAAAAGAACGCCAACGAAGGTCAAAGAAAGACAAAGAAAGTCAACAAAAGTGAACGAAAGTAAAAGAACGCCAATGAAAGTCAACGACAGTAAAAGAAAGTCAACAAAAGTCAACAAAAGTCAATAAAAGTCAACAAAAGTTAACGAAAGTCAAAGAAAGTCACAGAAAGCTTTTTTTTTTAATCAAATAAAAGTTGGATGTGCTGTGGTGCAGTTTCAGTTTCAGGTCTAAATTTGCACTTTCCCACCGAAAAGTCTGTTTCTTCGTCCAGCAGCAGTTCGGGCGAAACGGGAAAACGCTTTAGTTTAAATCTGCGTTGCCGCGGTTACAACAGAAAGCTAAGCCCCGCCCCCGGACGAGACACCAAGGTTTTATTGTTCGGGAGTCCTGGAGACGAGCGGCGGCCGGAACCTTCACCAGAAAAGTGACAGAGTGCAGCTTTAAACCAGCACGGCAAAAGTAAAGAGTTTTCCAGCGTTTTCCTCACACATGCGTCGGAGTTTATGTTCGAGAATACGGCTCAGTCACATTTCACTGCAAAGAAATATTCATTACATGAGATAAAATTACTCTCTGACTCTTAATGTTTTTGGTAAGTTTACGTGTGTTTATAATATTTGGACGAACATTATTTCACTTCATTATTTGTCAGTGGGATTTGCCTATAAAACATTTGATATAAAACACAAGCTAAATTACGTTGAAACCTCCTCAGAGATGCTGATAGTTTAGACGCATTTTTGAACACAACTTCACAAATCAGGCGTCTTCAATGGTAATTTCACCTCATGTGGATAGAAAATGCCTTTACACGAGCAGCGAGTAAAAAATACAGCGGAAAATCAAAACCCAGTGAGAGAAATTACATATTTTCGTGTCACGTCGCACACTTCAAACCCTAATATTGAGTTAAAGGTATAAATTAGTCAAGTTATTCAAAAACCTACGGAGTTACGTGCGGCTAACGCTAACGCTAACGCTAACGCTAACGCTAACGCTAACGCTAACGCTAACGCTACTGTCAGTGGTTATAAAAATGAAAAGCAGCCAGTAGAAAAGAGGACTGGAGAAGATTGTGATTGTCAAACCAGGAAATACTTGTATTACTGAATATTGTGATAGTGAATAGTTACCATAGTTACACAGGGCTCCATAGCAACCGAATAAAACTTTATATTAATCATATTTTCATATATATATATTGGATTAATGATATAGGGCACTTGTTTTGTTTTTTGTTTTTTTTACATGTATATGGGCCACTTTTCTAATTTAAAAGCATATTACGTAACTTTTTGCTTGCTCGTTTCTATGGATACGTCATTGCTCTGCCTGGAATGTTCCGCAGTGCGACTTTAAACAGCTCAACTTCATGTTTATTCAATCTCAGGTGGTTTTAAAGTTCAAAAATACGTAGAAAAACAGATATTTTGACTTTGAGCGGAGTCGCCTCTCCACAGACCTGACCTGGAACTGGGTCTGGTTTGGTCGCCGTGGAGATAGGACGGTTTAGTGCTTTAATACTGCGGAACATTCCAGACAAGGCGATAACATCTCCACGGAGAAAAGCGTTTGACGGACCCTCCGCTAGAAAAGTTACACCGTGCACCTTTTGGTATTTTAAAGATCCACTGTGTATTTTTTCTGTTGCAAGGTTTTGCGCCTGCTCGTCTCCATGGAAACGTTATAGCTTTGCCTGGAATGTTCCACAGTACGGCATTAATGTAATCTAATGTATGTTCCGTTTACTCGAGTACAGGTGTTTTGAGTCGGATTACTGCGTCACTTTCTCTTTGCGTCTTCACGGAGGTAGATACGTTTAAAGCCGTATTGCGGAACATTCCAGGCAAAGCCATAACATCTCCATGGAGACAGACGGATGGCAAAGCGTCCACTAGAAAAGTTACATGAAGCAACTTTAGCTTTTCTCACTGAATAAAGTTTGGCATCTACAAACAAACACAAATATGACTGTCCGACGCTGTTTAAATCTGGACGATTATATAAGACGTGACTGATTATTGGTTCAATCATCAGTGTCGACACTTTGCAGCTGAAGTCGCCACATTCCCTGGAGGTGCGACGCTAACTGTAGGCACTGCTCTGTCTGAGGCTTTGTTACTCAAGTTACACTTCAGACACTTCTGAGCTTAAATTTTAACGCAATCAGACCATAAAGAACTGCAACGGCCGAGATCATCTGAGCTGTTACACACACCAAGTGTTTAAACTAGCGCTGTCAAAAATATCACGTTATAAACGAGTTAACGCAAATTTTTTAACGTTATTTTTATTAATCGCAAACTAGTTTTCTCATAAGTTGTGGTCACTGCTGTCACGTTAGAAAAACTACAGGATCCGACTGTAAACAGGAAGCAAAACAATTTGTACGAAACAGAGAAGTCCTGTGTGCGCTGATGTTATTCACACGAGGAAAACATGAGATAAAGACGCCCCAAAACGGCAAATCTGCACTGACCTTCGATTATACCTATGCCCCTCCATAAGGACGGTGACAGACACAGAAGTGTTTCAGCCTCTGTCCTCTCTGCTCTGAGCTGTTTTATCTCCATAAACTCCTGGAGGAATCGCAGCAGGACTCGCGTCTGTCTCACTGTTTAAAACATATTTCTGTCGCTGGACTTATTTTCTCCTGTAAAGCGTCGCCGCTGCAGATCCACGAGCTGCTGCACATGGAAACAAACAGTGTGAGGACGTCATCAGTGCAGCAGCGTCAGGACATGGAGCTATAATAAACTTTAATAAAAGATTTATTATAGTTCTATGTTGATAAGAGAATTCAAATGATTTTTCAAGGGACAAAAACGTGCGATTCATTTGCGATTAATCCCGAGTTAACTACGACAATCACGAGATTAATAATAATTAAATATCTGAATCGATTGGCAGCACTAGTATAAATCCATTTTGTGTTTTTTCTTGACTTTTCTTCCTAAAACGTTTTCAGCAGGTTTTTGAAGGCTAATTTCTGCGTCGTGTCTCCATGGTAACCCCTGAACATTCCACCGTTAGAGCCGCATGCAGAACACCCCCAGCGCGACGTCACTGCAAAGAATCAATACCGTCATATCGTAATCTCTAACTGAGTTTATTCCTCTGGACTTTATCGATCCTCAAGGTGAATTTTTTCAGCGGGAGTTTAGTTTGATCATGTTTTTGGTTTAGTTTAAGTAGTTTAATCTCATTCATACATTCATCATCATGGAAACAGGCCCAAAAAAAGCTCTTAAAACTGTTATTGAAAACTGTGCTTTAAAGTTAACTAAAATCTATTATTCTTGTTTCTGTATTATTTAGAAAAAAGTGGGAGTTAGTGAATGAACATTTAACTTATTTCAACTTAAAAATCACACGTTTTCAAGAATAATATCGGTACTAACTTGAATTATAACGGAAACTGTGTCGACTAAAGCTATAAAATCCACAATTTAAACAAGAAAAAAAAAACATGTGTGAATTTGAGGCATTATTCTGTCAGAAAATGCTCTCTTCTACTGAAATTATTATTAGAACAGCACTTATTATATTGTTTTAACTCTTAAAGGGCCGGTATTGCACTATTTTTCTCTGTTCTAACGTTTCCTCGTCACAAACGGACCTGGAGTTTGTGTTTCGTTTCATTCACACAAAGTTTAAACGCACAAATCCTGCACATTTAGGCCGAGTTTCGTCATTCTAAACTGGAAACACTCTGTTCCACCTTATGATGTCATTACGTGCTAATAAGACGTGTATTTAAACTCCACACACCTTCACTAGAATCACTCGGATCATTTCAGCCCTGGTTTCTCACATTTTTTATATCGTTTTTGCATAATATCGGACCTTTAAATTTGGGCTTTATTTGAAATTCTGTAATTGAACAATGGCTTTAAAAACTGTGATTTCGTGAATAATTTTCTTGCAGAAGTCCGTTCCTGCACACGCGAGGAGCCCTGTCTGTCAGCTGTGGGTGTGTAAACAAAAGGGCGAAATCAGTGGCTCAGATCATGCTGGGGGCTGCGCTGTACACAACTACATCTCCCATGATCCTCAGCAGCGTCACCTCCTCCAGGCCGCCCACTCTGTGCTCGTACTCCAGCAGGTGAGTCCCGTCCACGGCCACTTTGAACATGTCCTCCTCCACCAGGATCTTCAGCTGAGGGACAAAAGGGGATTTCAAATGGATTTAAAGCGACAGGATTTTCATGTTAAAGGTTCATGTTCGGCCACTTGCTGATTTTATAATGTTTCTTTGACAAAAACAGACCTGGAGTTGTGTTTCGTTTCATTCACACATGTTTAACACACAAACCCTTCTCTCTCTTTGCACTATGACGAAGGACTTGTAACGTTTGTGCCATTAAATTTCACACTGGGAGCATTGAAACAGTGTGTGGAACTCTATTATCCTTATTTAATCTGTTTAGTCCTGCACCTGCACTCGGCTGATGTGGGGACAGTCTTTCTTCGTTCGTGAGTCCTTCTCTCAAACAGAAATTTGTTTGTTTTTAAACTCCACACACCTTCACGAGAATCATTCGGATCATTTCAGCCTCTGGAATTGCCGATCTTGACTGAACTAAAGGGAAAAGGAGCTGTTCACTTGAAAAGTACCACTACATGACATTAGAGGTCTGTGTGGACAGAGGTTCGAGTCCCACTCCTGCCCGGATCTGCAATATTTCCTCCCTGCTCCCACCCGTAAATCCTGCAAGATGTGGACGTTCGCTTCGGCGGAAACGAACTGTCTAAAATGTGCGTGAGGTTAGATCATATCCGCAAGTTTAGGCTGCTTAAAATGTTTTTATTAACGCCAAATAAAATATCCAGCACAAATGACGTATGATAAGTCTCACGATACGATATTTTCACGGTCTGAACCTCACGGTACGATATTTATTGCAATATCGTGGGAAAGCTCACGATATTACGATATTCTACAGAATAACAAGACTGACTCTAAAACGCTTTGACCAGTTATTTGGTGCAACATTTATTGTCACTGGGGATGGAACGAAATCCAAATCTCTCTGTACGATATTTTCACCATAAACATCTCACTGGACCAGATTTATTACAATATTTTCTTCTCTTTTTCCTCTAAAAACGCTTCACAGACTTAATCCAAAGAATGAAGATGTAAAAGTGCTTAGAACAGTTATTTCTTCATGTCGTCTGCACTGAAACGGAGCAAAGGATCATGGTCTATGTAGTTCCCTCTGTTTTTTTTTTAGCTATTTCTGCATCAGAACTGTTCATTTAAGCAAAGAGATTTGGGATTCGATATATTGTGATGCTCCACGATATTATTGTGAGACCTTTGACGATACGATATCACCAGATTTATGTTACATCCCTCCTACATATGTCAGCAAAATTTTATGTAATATTCAGAGATAATTTGCACACAAGGAAGGAATTTTTCTGACAATTTAACACGTCAATTAATAAAATAAAGGTGTTTTTAATAACTTTAAATAAACATAAAACCTAGCTCAGCCCTGACATGCTGATACAGTGTAGTGACCACAGGTGCAACGCTCGTGATTTGGTGATGGTTCAAGGACTTAAAAACAGAACCTCTGGACTTTTACCTATGACGTCACAAATCTGGGAAGTGTTTAGACCGAGAGGACGGACTTACTGCACAGGATTCATCAAATACACAGGAATAAAGCTGTGCACAACATTTCGATGACGGGATCAATGTTATAAGGAAGTGAAAAGCTGAAAAAGTCAAATTTACAGATGGAAAAAGCAGGTGCAGCTCCTTTAACGCGTCTCACCTCAAACCTCTGGCCCTGCACAAATGGAAAAGGCGCCTCTCGCTCCTCGGGGCCCCAGAACCCGCCCAGGTTCGAGTTTCTCACGATGGTGTTTTCACTGAAGCGAGGGTTAAAGTGGAACACCACGTCCGAGCCCTTCAACAAGTCCACCTGGAACCTGCGAAACAAACATCCACATCATTCGAATCTCGTCAGGAAACCTCCAAAACTCCTCTCATGTGCACAGAAATTATTATTTGACAGATAAAATTCTATAAAGGCAGGTTTATTTTGTCAACATCATGCTTAAAGTATCAGAAAAAAATGTGTTTCTTGTGTAAACTGCTGAACATTTGGACAAAATTCTCCACACTTTTTGTAATTTTCAACATATTTTTCAACTTTTCTTCACAAATTGTTTCTTGATAACTACAATTTATATTTACAACAGGTATTATCCCACCAAGTCATGATTAGAGAATGGTCAAACGCACTTCTAGGAGCACCTGGATGGAGGATTGGCCTATTGTGCAGGTTTTATTTTTGGGGAAACCAGCCAAGACTACACACTGTGGATTTCTGCAAAATCCATGGACGAAGTAAAACTCACAGAAATCTGATTTAGTTTTTAAATGACAGATGACCAATGGGCTTCTTTGTTTTCCATGTTCACAATGACCGAAAATGCCGCGGTGTAGGACAAACGTCACTTCTGGTTAATGTTTTTCTGTGGTAAATGTGTGTGTAAATGTGTCGTATTCTCCAGCAGCTCCATAAATCTGCCCCATCACCAAATCTGCAACCAACAAGGTCGACAAAGGAGAAACATTCTTCATGAAGAATTTATCCACAACGATCGAGGGAAGAAAGATGAAAACTTAAAGGAAACGACGACGAGCGTCAGTGAAACGACTGAGCAGCACGAACGTTCTGGTCCTGGAGGAAACAGAAGGAAATGATTCAGACTGATTCTAGAATTCAAATTAAAAATCGATCGGTTCTACGGATCCCAAAACAACTGTGTCGTTCCCAAAAGAAGTTCTGCCTTCTCACAAGCTGCATTTTCCTACAAAACTATCAAACAATGGAACCAGCTCCCTGCCAGTCTGAAGCTGTCTGCAGATCTGCACAGTTTCTCTTGAAATTTAAAACAATTTATTCTTGAGAAGCAACTGTGTCAGCATCAGTCCTGTTAAATCAGTAACTTTCTTATTCTGTGGTTTACAGTGTTACTGTTAGAGCGTTTGTAAATATTTTAATGTTTTGTTTTTGTTTTCTTTTGTTTTTTTATAATATGTTTGTAGGATTTTACATTGTTTTATACAATGTTGTACTATTTGTAGCATGTTACTTTTAGTGCACCTGCCCAGGGACTGCGGATGGAAAATAGCTTTTTTGCTAAATCTGGTGCAAAACATCTCCTCTTTTCTAAGATGAATGTGTTTGTACATGGTCCCTGACAAATAAATAATAAACTAAACTAAACTATTTTCTCATATATCAGTCGCCGCTGTCGAGCTTCTGTCAGGAAGAACAACTCACTGCTGCTCAGACACAAATCCTTCAGATGCAGCGGTCGGTTTGACTCTAAAATGATTCTGTGACACAGACGTTCACAGGGACAGTCTGCAGTTCTAATAGTTTTTCCTCGGGTCTGTGGAGTGGGTCAGACTGTTTTTAGTGGCAGGACGACTGTGGCCATTGACCTGCACTAGCCCAGCACCAGCACCTCTGCAAATACAAGGACTGGAGGGAGATTTACACAAGTGTCTCCACACGTCTCCAACACTCTGGATCACCAGGAAATGAGGAACTAGGTCCAAAACTCACAACTGTCCCGTTAAAACCCTCCACTGTGGGGCTGTTTAGATGTGGAGGGGCAAAGTGTTTCAGAGTTTGGGTCCGGACACAGAGAAAGTCCCGTCCTCCTGGTTTTAAGTCTCGTTTTAGGCCTCGTGAGCTGGAGCTGGACCTCGGACCTCAGACTGTGCTGGGGAGTAAAACTGACGGAGATCCGAGGCGTACTGTGGCCCAAGACAAATTTCCTACTTGTGGGACACTAAAGTTAATCTTGAATCTTCGCTCAACCAAATATGTTTATGTCGAGAGTGGGATTCGAACCCCAAACCTTCAGATCAGTGGACAAACGCTCGACCAACTGAACCACAGTCGATGTTTACACTGTGATCCAAAGGGAAAAAAATAAAGAAATGACGTGATGAAGGTGTGTGGTGGATGAAAAACCTTCTGGGCATGGGCCGTGTGAGTGCACTACACAGGATTTTCCATTTCTGAAGCTGCCGTTTCTCACGTTTGCAGCTTTAACCCCTGAAGACCTGAGGGCAGTTTTAGTACATTTCTCCTCGCCTGGATTTGTTTCTTAATGTTGCTTTTAAAACTGCCCCTTTTACCCCTAATGAAGTGTTCTACCTCCTTTTGTTCAGTCCAAGCTGTTATTTCACAATCTGCTGCTGTAGTTGTGTCATGAGGCTGTGAGAAAAGCTACAGGACCAGAAATAGAGATGAAAAAAAAATACAGAAAATAAAATTCACACTCTTTTATACAAAACCCACAGCAAACATGTAGAAACAACTTTTTGGACATAAAAAATGCTTAAATTAGGGCCTGAGCTACAAAAATGCAAAATCTCAAGTCTGTAAGTAAATTAAAAATCTCCTTATTGCCCTAAAAACAAAAAAGTGCAGTGGCTCCATGACTTTCCTGGTCCAGTCCTGGAAACAGCTCCTGTCAGGACCACGGCCAGAGCCACAGCACTTCTGCATTTCCAGGGTGGAAATTACATTTGGATTTGTTCATTTGGACTGAAATAAACCTTTAAATAAAAATAGAAAGAGATGCACAATTACACACACCAAGATGTGTCATTTTCCATGTGTGTGAGAATTAACTCCACTTAGAGCGACTTTTTCCCTCGTTATAAACACACACAGTCAGAGGAGTCGACCATCTTGACTCACTTCACTCTTTGGCAAAGTTTGGCTCGATCAAAATGGACGGAGCGCATGAGTTTGGGGAAAACAAAGTTCCTGTTGGACACTCGTTTTGCTCCCGTCATCACACAGCGTGAGTGTGACGTAGGATAAAGCCGCAGAAATGTACGGAAACCTCTATGTCTGCACTTTCAGAGGGGAAAAGGACGTTTCTGTCTTTTACCGTTACAGAAAACATATTCCTCTGTCGTATATGATGTCGTGGGTCTTCAGGGTTAAGCAGACGCTGGTGTGAGTTTTTGTGCATTTTCTGACAGACTTCTCCTCACCTGTCGCCTCCAGGCACAGGTTCACCCACGATCGTGATTACAAGTCTGGGCATGATTCCAGCGTGAAGCGGCAGGTCAAACGGCACCATCTGGAATAAAAATAAATAATAAAAAAATCAATTTTATTAAATCTCTCAGTCTCCATAATGTGATTCTATAAAACAAAAACAGTGATTTACCATGGGCTGAATCCACAGGGACACATTAGTCACAGATAAGCACAACACTGATAGCAGCTTTGTTACGTCATTGATCAAAAAATTTATTGCGACACAAAATAAGCATAAAGACACATTTTAGTTAAACATTCCTGTAGCTTCTGACCCGCCCTGGTGGTTCCCCTGTTACGCCCAGTGACTCACTCCTGTTTCACTCAGTGGAAACGAGTCAAAGTCCAGCAGAAAGAAACTCAGGTCAAGTAAAGTGAGGCCCATATTATGTTCTAATGTAGTTTCCTCCTCACAAACACACCTGGAGTTGTGTTTTGTTTCATTTTCACGTTTGAGTGACTCTTTATTATTCGTCTGTCCACATCTCCAAAGCTCCAAACACTCTGTTCCACATTGTGATGTCATGACGCTGTGGTTTTCCAGCTCCTTTCGCCTTTAGCTCAGTCGAGATCTGCAATTCCAGGTCTGAAATGATCCAAATGATTCTGCTGGAGGCGTGTGGAGTTTAAAAACGCAGCGGAGCCCTTCCTTTAACACATAAACCCTGCAGATTTAGGCCGAGTTCTTCTCCCAAACTGAAAACGCTCTGTTCCACCGTGTGATGTCATCCTGAAACTGCCCATCTCGACTGAACTGAAGGTAAATCAGGTCCTACAGGCGTCTTCAAGTTAAATTCAAGGTTTTTTTAGGACCTTTTTAAGACCATTTATAACAAAAAAACTTAATACCTATTTTCACAGTAAAACTAAATTCTTGAATGTGTTAATTTATTTCTCAAACAAATGAATGTGGGGGAGTAGAGACAACAGCAGAGGTGCAACGATATCCAAGTGTCACGATACGATCTGAATCTCACGGTACGATATTTACTGTGATATCGTGGGAAAACTCACGATATTACGATATTCTACAGAATAACAAGACTGACTCTAAAAGGCTTTGAGTCATTTGGTGCAACATTTATTGTCATTCGGGACAGAACGAAATCCAAATCTCTCTGGACCAGATTTTCACCATAAACATCTCACTGGACCAGATTTATTACAATATTTAAACTGTGAATCTGTGACTTTTTCCTCTAAAAATGCTTCACAGACTTAATCCACAGAATGAAGATGTAAAAGTGCTTAGAACAGTTATTTCTTCATGTCGTCTGCACTGAAACGGAGCAAAGGATCATGGTCTATGTAGTTCCCTCTGTTTTTTTTTACCTATTTCTGCATCAGAACTGTTCATTTAAGCAAACAGACTTGGGATTCGATATATCGTGATGGTCCTGATATTATTGTGAGACCTTTGACGATACGATATCACCAGATTTACCTTATTGTTACATCCAAAAGTCTCGCTCGGTAACGTTAATCCAACGTTAAAAAACCAACATAACGGCCTTAAGTGTTCTGCTGAGATCGTCTATGGTTTTACTTTTCTGCTCAGTTTGTTTCTTGTGGATTTTCACCCTCGGCTGCGTCACGTTCTCAATTATTGTTTCCGCTGCTCTTTATTTAACCAAATAATGAAATACGATACGGAGAAGTTTTGCACTGTACAAATTTTACAGTGCATAACAAGACTTTTTCTCGTCTTTTTCAGGTATTATTTCCAAATTCATAAATTCAGTGCTTTTATAACTTTTTAAGACACCGCGGGAACCCCGGTGAAGGAGCTGTTCACTTGGAAAAACAGCTGCGTCATGACATCACGAGGTGGAACAGAGCGTTTAGAGCTTTGAAGATGACGACAGACGAATAATAGAGTGACTCAAACATGTGAATGAAACAAACTCCAGCCGTTTGTGAGGAGGAAACATGAGAACAGGACTTAAAGCTCACAGGAGTCAGTTTTGTGTGATATAAAACCTTTAAACATGAAACAGTGAACAGAAGATGGTTAATAATAATCATAAAAATCAGCAAAAGAAACAATAAAAGAAAAATACTGCTTTAATCAGGCAAGTGTGGCTGACTGGAGCTTCATTTTGGTTCCATGAAGCAGGATTATCAAAGTCCACAGAAGTTTGATTTAACTCTGAACGTAATTTCTTAAAGTCTTAAACCACTGCAATTGTGAAGGTATTTATTGGACAATTAATAAATTACAATATTATGAAGAGTTTCCAGATAATTTACACACAATTTAAATGAGGAAATATCAGGGACACGGCTGTAAAATAATGATAAAAAACAGCTCCAATTCGGAACTAAACCAGGACTGAACAGAGACTTAACCAGGTCCAAGGTCAAGTTTTAACCTTGACTATTAAAGGTGCACTGTGTAACTTTCTGGTTGGGGGTCCGTCGCCTGTTTGTTTCTATGGATGTTGCTCCTGCTGTACCTGGAATGTTCCGCAGTGTGACATTAAACAGCTCTAATTTACATTTACTCACTTACAGGTGGTTCTAAAGCTCAAAAAGACTTCGAAAAACGGACGTTCTGCCTGGGAGCGGGGTCGCCTCTCCACAGATCTGACCTGGAACTTGGTCTGGTTTAATCTCCATGGAGATAAAAGGCTTTAATGTCATACTGCGGAACATTCCGAGGTCTAGACGAGGCTTAAACTAGTGCTAAATCAGGACTGAGCCGTACTATCACGAGATTTAAAGAGTTAACAAAAAAAACAAAACAATTAAAACTAAAGGTACATTATGTCACTTTTCTTCTGGAGAATCAGACCCACCAGAAAAGCTCCACAGTGCACATATAAACCCCGGTGTGGACTGACTGCAGGTGCGGTTTGGGTTCGGTGTGGATTTCCTGCAGGGATTCGCGCCCCGGATCATCACGGACAAGAAGCTCTTTGGGAAACAACAGCGACATTTCACACGACGGCCACTTTCTCGCGCCTCCGGACACCGAGGAGCCGAGTGTGTGGGGGAGATTTTATTCTGAAAACACACCGGGTCTGTCCAGGGCTCCCCCTCTTTTTCTCTGACAAAACTACTAAACTTTTCCGTGACTTTTCGGTGACGTCACGGCACTTCTGAGCATCGTTGCGCTGCACGTAAATAAGCACTTTTCCGGACTGGACAGTGGCCACGTCACCTTCAGTGCCGTAACTACTGTGCAGAGTCGTTTAATAAAAGTACGAGTTTAATGTGATACAAAAACCCTCATGTGCTGATGAAAATCACATCAACCTTACATAGGGGGACCAGATTTTCAAAATAAAAAACTGTGACACTCTGGTTTGGGGCGAGGTAACAGGGTTCCCACTTTTTCATGACCTAAAGTGAATTTTCCAGGACTTTACAGCTCCTACATGTGTAGAATTTCTCAGACGTTTAGGGCTGAATATGAAACGTGAACCCTTTAACTCACCTTATGGTTTGGTTTATAGTTTTTAACATTCTAAATCCTGTCAGTGCGTTTATTGTGTCTCTTTCAAACTGAACTCCTTATTGTGTTTTGTCCTGTTGGAAAATAATCACAACAGCCTCGTGATAATTTAACCGAACGCTGTAGTTGTGTGAAAGAGAGGCTAAAACTCCATGACTTTTCGAGGCTTGGAAAATGACATTTTCAATTTCCATGACTTCTAGGATTTCCATGACCGTGGGAACCCTGTAATAATAAAACTGTGACACGAGTGCGTAGTTAAGGAAAACTGTTCTGCACTCAGCACACTGATGACGGACATGAGTCAGTATAGTCACATTTTCTTTGTGTTTTGGTCGTTTTTAAGCAGCTTTTCTATATTTTACCTAAACAAGTGACAGTTTATGCCTCTTTACTGTTGGCAGGGATCAGATTGCTCCAAAATAGGGACATTTCTTGTATAAATCTGCTGGAACAGGGGACACAGGCTCAAACCTGGGACTGTCCCAGGTAAATAGAGACGTCTGAGGCTCTTGGCTTTCAACAGCTTCATGATTCGCCCTCAGGATAATCCCATGAACAGGCTCTTTACTGCACACTTTTCTGGAGTTTTTTTGGTGAAATCGCAGTTTCGATCCCCCTGTGTAATTTTGTGACATGGTGGAATTGACAATAAAGTTCAAGCCGCAGATGTTCAGGAATAATCATAATCGCCTCATGAGAACTTAACAGAACGCTGCAGTTGTGTGAAAGAGATACTGACATTTTCAATGACCGTGGGAACCCCGTCCGTCAGTTCTACGTGTCTGATTTCCTGTTTTGCTGATTTTGTCAGACTGACGTCAGATTTCACTGCGGTGTCCGGCAGAAATAAACTTCGTACAGATTCTTTCCACAGGGCCGTGTCCCGCCCGCCTGCACCGAGGTCAGTGCGACGGCGCTGCTGATTTTACTGATTCTCTAAGTCTTACAGGAGCCACACGTGTCCCGAACTGCACCAAACCTGCGGTCAGCGAACACCGGGCCTGAGTCCATAATATAGAAGTGGTGAACAGGTGGAAGCAGGTCATTTCCTTGTTAGATTACTACTTTGTTGGAATTCCCCACAATTGCAAAGTGTTGATTAGTAAACATGAAACAAACATTTACACAGAAACATATAAATTCTGTGTGAAATTCCTGTATTGCACTTAAATTCCAAGACACCGTGAGCGTGTAAACTGTGTATTTTGATAGTTTAGGCTGAGGTGAAGTGAAGTGCTGGAGTTGTCCGAGTGAAAAAGCGGTGGATCTTTCAGTAACGAGGAGGATAACTGGGCTGCAAACACAAACACAGGGATTCATTTGGAACAGAATGGATAAAACTAAACACTGGTTTATGTGAGTGTTTAATCCCAGCAGCAGCAGCAGCAGCAGCAGCAGAGCCTGCAGAGGAACTGAAGGAGAGAGAGGTTCAAGTGGAGTTTAGTTTGAACTGGGGAATCACAGACTGGTGGTTTAAACAGGCACTACAGTGTTTGTGACCTCTGAGGATGAACAATCCTCTGTTAATAAAGCATCTGTGAAGCATCTTTGGGAACATGTGTCTGTGAAAAGCGCTGTAACTGTTGTAAGGCACCAAATAAATAAAACATGTGTAAATGTATAACAGGACTAAACCAGGACTAAACCAGGACTAAACCAGGACTAAACCAGGACTAAACCAGGACTAAACCAGGACTAAACCAGGCTGTGGCCCCTCCGTTGGAACTGCAGTGGGTGTGTCCCGGTGGAGCTGAAAACTCTGATACAAATGGAGTGTTGATAATAAGAGATTAAAGATTCCTCGAACATGAATCAGTCCAAACACAAGTTCAGAATCAGAGAAGAAACTGCTAGAACCTGGAGAAAGATCTGAGAATATGATTTTGCAGAATGTTATTGTTAAGTTGTGTTAGGTTTGCCCCAGTGCACACAGTGATTATATTTGTACTGTGTGCATAAAGCTTTATGAAGCTGCACAGATGTGCTGTTAGCATGCTAGTGGTTGTTGTTAGTTTTACCGTGACGGCCAAAAACACAGCTCTGAAAGTTGTAATAAGTAAATAAAATTCATCTCAGTGTGAGATTCCTGAGTTCAAGTCATAAAAAGAAAGTATTTTTGTCGATCTGCTTCAGTGAGTCGTGCAGGAGGAACTGAGGAAACACCCTGTCCAGATTAAACCTGTTCAGATTAAACCTGTCCAGATTAAACCTGTCCAGATTAAACCTGTCCAGATTAAACCTGTCCAGATTAAACCTGTCCAGATTAAACATGTTCAGATTAAACCTGTTCAGATTAAACCTGTTCAGATTAAACCTGTTCAGATTAAACTCTGTCCAGATTAAACCTGTTCAGATTAAACTCTGTTCAGATTAAACCTGTCCAGATTAAACCTGTTCATATTAAACCTGTTCAGATTAAACCTGTTCAGACTCATTAAAGAACAGAGCAATAAAACAAAGCAGGGCTGAAGTGCTCGTGACAGACAGTGGTAAATATTGATCACAGTTTTACACCAGTGTCAGTTTGTGAAGAAAAGTGGAAAATCTTTCTGTCTGTGTCATTAAAACACAAAAGTCCACCCAAAACAGTCCACATAAATGCCACTTTTCTGTTTAACACGTTTAAATATTAAACACAATAACAGTGTAAAGTATTTTCATGTGACTTTAGCTCTGTTTCCTGTTGCTCTGTGAGCGTTTGGGGCACTGCCTCTGACTCTAACCCTGTGAGCTGTGAGTCTGACCCGTCACAGTCAAATGAGGCGTTAGAAAAATGTTCCGACTTCTTCCCTTAGAAAAAGCAAAAAAGCCGCAGACCCCAGAGCGACAAACAGCTGGAAGCGAAGCCCCGTGTGCCCGAGTTTCACTGCACTCACCATAGGACCGCCGTACGGACCCACGGGACCGGGGGGGCCGAAATGACCGGGGGCCGAAGGGAAGCCCCCACCAGCAGGGGGCCCCCAAGAGCCGGGGGGCAGCGGGGGGAAGCCTCCGGAGGGGTAAGGGGGGAAGCCTCCAGGGCCGGGGGGGAACGCTCCGGGACCTGAGCACAGGGACAGAGTCAAATACGTCACAAGAATCAAACAAAACGCGACATGAGACGATGGCGAGTCTCAGTTTCACCTGAGCTCAGACAAACACACTGAAGTCGCCCATCAAACGCAAACCTGCACCAAAACCAGGTCAATCGTTTGTGCTTCGTTTGTGCTGCAAAAGTTTCGTTTGTGCTTCTTTAGTTTTGGAGAAATTAGCGATTTTTTTACAGGTCAAATTGGGGTCAGTCCCACAGGAAGCTTCAAAATGCTCGAAAACGCCCAAAATGGAGTCAATCGTTTGTGCTTCGTTTGTGCTGCAAAAAGTTTAATTTGTGTGAGTTTATTTCTAAAATTCTTCATTATTATTTCTGTGGTAATTATAGGACGTCATTTCTGCTCAGCTGATGGAGACAAACTCCACAAAACTAGAGAAGAGAAACGACCTGAGGCTGTGGAAAAGTCTGTTTCAGTCTTTAGTCTTTTGCTTTTGATTCAGATTTTATAAAATAACACAGACTTTTTTATATTCTCTCTTTAATAACTTCAGTCCCAGAAATGCTCCTCAGTGATGAGATAAAAGTTTAAAGACATAAGTGGATATTTTTACCTCCAGGCTGAGCTCCGGGGAAAGGCACATTGGGGTAGGGCCCCGCTGGTGCCCCGGGCCCCGAGGGGAAGGGTCCAGACGGGTACGGCACAGGACCCCCGGGCAGCTGCCCTGGGACCCCCTCGGGCGGGTAGTGTGGAGGAAACTGCCCTGGTGCTCCGGGACTGGAGGGAAAGTGACCCGGAGCTGTGGAGAAAATCGGGTTAAGTGATGGAATCGATAATCAAGAATCTTATTAAAGGGACAGTTCAGAGTTTTGTTCATAGTTCCTCATTTCCTGGTGATTGTGTGGAGACACTTGTGTAAATCTTCCTCCAGTCCTTGTATTTGCAGAGGTGCTGGTGCTGGGCTAGTGCAGGTCAATGGCCACAGTCATCCTGCCACTAAAAACAGTCTGACCCACTCCACAGACCCGAGAAAAAACTATTAGACTCCAGACTGTCCCTGTGAACGTCTGTGTCACAGAATCATTTTAGAGTCAAACCGACCGCTGCATCTGAAGGATTTGTGTCTGAGCAGTGAGTTGTTCTTCCTGACAGAAGCTCGACAGCGGCGACTGATATATGAGAAAATAGAACCTCAACATGAGACGATTCAGGAGACACAAGGTTAGATTATTTCAGACATGATTCTGTGACACAGACGTTCACAGGGACAGTCTGGAGTCTAATAGTTTTTCCTCGGGTCTGTGGAGTGGGTCAGACTGTTTTTAGTGGCAGGACGACTGTGGCCATTGACCTGCACTAGCCCAGCACCAGCACCTCTGCAAATACAAGGACTGGAGGAAGATTTACACAAGTGTCTCCACACAATCACCAGGAAATGAACAAAACTCACAACTGTCCCTTTAAAAACAGTGTGTAACTTTATGGCTGTGGCACCTGCAGGATTCAATAGAAATGGAAAGTTAAAGCCACACTGTGGAACATTCCCCATGGAGATGGAGAAGTTTTATGTCATACTGTAGAAGAGCAGAGCCAAAGGAACAACTTAACATGTTTTTAAATGTTTTTCAGTGCAATAATCTCTGTCTGTATTCACAATGTATTTTTAATTGAACAGTTTTGTATAATTCTTGTGTTTTTATGGTGGTCATGTTTCCGCCTGTGCAGGGACCACACAGGAAACGCAGCATCTCAGGTTCATTCGGATTCATTTACAGAAATGTTAAAGTACAACACTGTCGCTGCTAAAGGAACCAAAGAAATAAATACATAAATAAATAAATACCTAAATAACAAACGAAAACTATTTTTGGCTTTAAACGTTTGTGTTTTTCTCTCACAATAATCTCAAATCTGACACGGGCCCTCGTACCTGGAGCTCCAGGGGGGAACTGCCCGGGGGCCCCGGGCCCGGGGTGAGGGAATCCCCCGGGGGCAGAGGGGGCCCCGGGTCCAGGAGGAGGGAAGCCCCCGGGGGCAGAGGGGGCCCCGGGGTAAGGGCCTGACGGGGCTCCGGGGCCGGCGGAGTAAGGAGAGCCGGCGGGGTAGTGCCCGGGGCCCGAGGGCTGAGACGGGGCCCCGGGGGCAGAGCCGGGCCAACCGGGGTTCGAGGGCGGAGGAGCAGACGGGTTCGACGGGTTTGTGTGGCCGATCTTCTTCACGTCTTTGGAGGAGTCGTCTCCCAAAGCGTCGGCCAGCTACAAGAGAGAGAGAAAGAGAGAGAGAAAGAAAGAGGAAAGAAAAGAGAGAGAGAGGAGAGAGAGAAAAATGAAATAGAGAGACAGAGAGATACGGGAGAGAGAAATAAGATAAAGAAAAAGAAAGAGACAGAAAGAAAATGAAAGCAAGAGACAGCGATACAGAAGAAAGAGAGAGGAGAGAGAAAGAAAGGAAAGAGGAGAGAGAAGAGAAAAGAAAAGCGACAGAGAAGAGAAAAATAAAGGAGAGAGGAGAGAGAGAAGTAGTGTAGGAGAGAGAGAGAGAAGAGAGTGAAGGAGGGGATGAGAGATGGAGAGAGAGAAAGAATAGGGAGAGAGAGCAGTGAAAGAATGACAGAAAAAAAAAGGAGAGAAACAGGATGGAAGAGAGAAATTAAACACAACAGATATTTGGGTTCTGTGTACGCAGCAGTTCAAGAACTTTCATATTTGGTTTTAAATTGTTAATCACTATGGCAACGGCCCTGATTTCTCGTCGTTCTGAACCACACGGATAAACACACTGACGGCAGTTTAGCCTCAGCATCAGGAAATCGACAACTAAATGTGCACAAATCCACATGGAGCGAAGGCGTCTGCTGACGCTGCTGCTGACCGAAGCCACACGGTGATTTCTTCAGCGTATCAAATATTTACACCTTCCTCAACATGTTTGGCAAAGTAAAAGTGATAAATTACGAAAAGTCAAATACAAAAAAACACAAGACTCACTGAAAGCGTCTGATCTGGTGAACTGAGCTACGATTTCACGCTCAGACTCCAAATGGTCTTTGTAATTCACGCTGTCGGCTGCTCGATTATGGAGAAAAATCACAATTATTTTAGTCAATATTGAAATCACGATTATTCAAACTATTATTTTTAGTTACATTATGCATTTATTCAGCATTTCTCTCTCAAAAAAGCAATTTGTTTTTGATAATTTAGGCAAAACTTAGACTTTAGACTACAAATATGTACCTTAGGCAGGGCTCTACGCTAACTTTTTTTTTCAGGAGCACATGTGCCCCTAAGTGAAAAATTTTAGGAGCACAGAAAAAAAAAATGGGGGCACAAATAGGTTTTCATTTCGAACGATTATTACAGTGCAGAACTTGCGCACACCAACTTATTTGAATTGATGTAATACAAAAAACAAAAGAATTATTATGACTGTACTTTTCCTGCATGATCGCAGTGTTTTTATAAATATATCTTTATTTTATCTGATTAATATTTGGACTTAAAATAAGCTAAACAAACTGTACTGCACTGAAACACTCTGTGGCCCTTTTTTGGACCTTCACCCACAGTTTGAGAACCTCTTCTTTAAGAGAACTTCCACTGGCACTTTACACAAAACTGCTTCAAAGTGAAAAACATAGGTAAGATTTTTAAACCTGTATTTTCAAATTCCTAGGTGAAGTTACTTTCTCTTACTGGTTTTACAGTGGTTTTTAGCCTCTGCACATTTACCAAACTAAACGCACATTGTGACAGAGTTATTTGGCATTTTCTTAGGCAAACTTCAGCCCACATATCACCTGCTCTGTGCTGTGGGTCTGCTCTGTGTGGACACTGACAGAAAATTAGTATTGGCGTATTTGACGTGAGGCGGAAGGATGGGTGGGATACCTGCCCTGTGACGCACGTTGGTACACGAGGGTGGCGCTATGGACAAGCCGCGCGCTGCGGAGCCTGTGCTGACGGGCCGCACAGTGTCTGCGGGCTCCAGTGCACAGGCGGCAGAGAGACGTCCCGCGTAGTCACGCACACCGGTACAAGTTTATTGCAGCGGCCGTAATGAAATATGATCACACTCAGTATTCAGACCTTGAGTCCGTGATAAGACCGAGTCCAAATGCGCTCGAGACAAGACCAAGACAAAGCTCTCGCTTTAGCTGAGAAGGAAGTCCAGCGGCGTGGGAGTGTTTACTGAGTGGTGGGGCAGGTGTGGGTCCTGCTGCGGGGCGCTCCTCGTTGAAGGGGGCGTGGGTGTGTTTTGAAGCGGAGTTTGTTCGTATGAGTGATATCGGCCACATGCGGAGCTCATACGCTGGGGTCAGCGCTCGCGCTGGGAAAGCGTGCGGCGCTTTAGGGGTGATCCACGCTTGGGCACGATTCTAAAGTCCTAGTGTGAGTTTGCCCCTAATGTTTGATACATTTAGAACGTTTAACTTGTCACGTTACGTCTGTGCGCAGTTCTCCTTACTGTGGCTGCAGAAGCACTCGCACTGGTGCGACTGTTTTATTTTCCTCGTTCGCACGACAAAATATTTACTCGCAAATGCGAGTGAAATGGGCGCACTGTAGAGCCCTGACCTTAGGGCAATTTTGTGACGTATAAAAGATAAAATTAATAAAATATCGTCTGAACATGAAATAAGGCAGAGAAAAACATAAATGCATCCAAAATAAAATATAAATAAATACATAAATATTTAAAAAGACTTATTTATATAAAAAATATTCCAAAATAAACTTTAAGCTTTGCTTCAACTCGATTATATGAGTTTGGAGGTCGTTTGACACATAAATCGAAATCGTGATCAAAATTCAATTAATTTCACAGCCTTTTGTTGACAGCGGTGGATATCGTGGTCTCACAGTTCATTAAAATAGTTTTTAACTAACTGTTCTCTGTTCTCTAAAGCTGTTTCCTCATCAAACACATGTGGGGTTGTGTTTTATTTCATTTACGCTTCAGAAAGATGTAGACAGATTAATAATAAAGAGTTAAACGTGTGAATGAAACAAAACTCCAGGTCTGTTTTTGAGGAGGAAACATTAGAACATGACATGTTCACAAGAACTTTTAAGTGAATGTAATTCCCAGTTTTGTTTTCCTTGGGATTAGCACTTATTTGGGACTAGTCAAACATTTGTGTAGTCCTAATTTAGACCTTGCTTAGACCTGGAATAGTCCTTTCTTTTTTTAGTTCTGGTTACAATCTGGTCCATATATTTTCTCAGGTGGTACTTGGGGCAAAAAAAATCATTGCACTGTACGTAAATAAGCACTTTTCCTGATTGGACAGTCGCCAAATCACCTTTAGTGTTGTAAATATTGTGTTGAGTCGTTGATACAAAAACCCTCATGTACTGATGAAAATGACACCAAACTTACATAGGGTGACCAGATTTTCAAAATAAAAAGCTGGGACACTCCTGGTTTGCGGCGGTTGGTAATAGCAGGGTTCCCGCTCTTTTTCACTGACAAAATTTCCAAACTTTTCCATGACTTTTTCATGACCTAAAGTGAATTTTCCATGACTTTACGGCTCCTACATGTGTAGAATTTCTCTAGACTTTTAGGGCTAAATATGTAATGTGAACCCTTTAACTCCCCTTATGGTTTGGCATTATAGTTTTTTAACATTCATAATCCTGTCAGTGCATTTATTGTCATTTCTTTTAAACAAAACACCTTATTGTGTATTGTCATGTTGGAAAATAGTGATAAAATCCTAATGAGAACTTAACAGAACGCTGTAGTTGTGTGAAAGAGATGCTAAAATTCCATGACTTTTCCAACGGTTTAATTGAATTTACAAAATTCCATAACATTTCCAGCCCTGAAAAATGGCAATTTCAATTTCCATGACTTCTAGGATTTCCATGACCGTGGGAACCCTGTAATAATAAAATTGTGACACGAGTGCGTAGTTAAGGAAAACTGTTCTGCACTCAGCACTGATGACGGACATGTGAGTCAGTATAGTCACATTTCTTTGTGTTTTGGTCATTTTTAAGCAGCTTTTCTGTATTTTTTCTAAACAAATGACAATCTATGTCTCTCTTTACTGTTGGCAGGCATCAGACTGGTCAAAAATAGGGACATTTCTTGTATAAAACTCGAACAAATCACTAGTTTTGGATAAATCTGCTGGAACAAGGGACAAAGGGCTCAAAACTGGGACTGTCCCAGGTAATGGGGACATGTGGTCACCCTAAACTTACATAACGACCTGCAATACTGAGCAAACGTCCTAATTATTTACAGGTACGTCATAAATCACTGGTGCTTTCTTATCAATAACCAAGTAGATCTTAAATTGAACAAATGAAAAGAGTTTAAATGATCAAAAAAACATATAAAAACAATCAAATGCTACTTACCGAAAAGTCCGACATGATCTGTAACGAAAGCAAAAGCAACAATTAAAAGGAAAGTTTATAGTGTTGTCCTCACACAGACTGTCAAAATACAACTGGGAACTGTGAGCCAGAGTTGGGAGTAATTATTTCCATTCCCCGTCAATGGTCAAAAAAAGCTTCCAGTCACCGTGAAATCAGGGCGAAATTACGTGACAGATATATAATAAAAGCGTCACGGTGTGTAGATAATGCTTTGCTTAGTCAAATATTAGTTAACTGTGCAAACACTCAGCTGCATGCCACAAGAAGCTAACAGTAGCCGTTAGCTCTGCCTTATCGCTAGCATGTTTTAGCGTCTTAAAACGTAAATAATGAGAAATCGTGACTCGTTTGTGTTACCTGGCTTGGGGCGAGAGCCGAGAGAAGTAGCAACAGCTGCGATTTATCCAAAAGGAAGTCTGTTCGCCGCTAATTTCATCTACCGAGGAGCATAGGACTACACACGCTAGCTCCGAGGCAGCAGAAGCTCACGAAAACTACAACTGAGAACGCGGAAGTGTGGCGTCATCCGGTGGGCGGGGTTTGTGCGTCTTCGGAAAAATGTTAAAAATAGAATTAATTTTTTTTATTGTGTTAAAAAAAAGTATCATTGAGTAAAATAAGTATAAAATATAAGTTTCCTTAATAATCTTTTTTTTATTGAACAGTAAAGTAGAATTTGTTTATATTTTTCAGAATTATACAAGGTTATTTATTACTCGATACATCGGTCATTGTGGCACGTCTACAGTCACAATCTATACATAGTTCATAAAAATAAAAACACCTGAGAGGGTCACACAGGAGAGTTTATAAAGTGATAAAAGTATAGATACGCTATGGTACATATTGATTATAAATAAGGAATTGTTGTTTGTTGTTGTTTGTTGGTAAGTGCACATCTTTTATTTGCAGTTAAATGTGCTGATTTGAATTGCAAAAATGTTCATATTTTAAAAATATTTGAGGAGAATAAATAAATAAAAATTTCAACAACTTACTAACGCTTCCTTTCCAAAAAATAAATAAAAAATAACATTTGATTTCAAATGTTTTCTTTTTTTTTTTTTTGTTTAGCTATTTGTCAGCTCTTACATAGTAAGCTAAGAACTACACTTCATTAATTATTCATTGTTTCAAATTGCCTATTTGTAGCTGAAACTTTCACTTCCTTCTTCACTTCCCCCTCATGTTGAGGTTGACATAAATTCTTTCAACTTTCATCACAATCATGTCGGAATAACCTCGTCATTGATTAGAGTGAATGAACTGCTTGTCTTGTCTAGAGTCATTTTTACAGAATTCATAGCCTGCAGTTGTTTATTTAATTATAATAAACTTATGGACATTTATCACTTAAGTCTGACGATACTCTCAAATTTCAAATATACAATAATATAAGCAATAACACTACTCGAGGCTTAAGAATTCATATTCACAGGGCTCAGCAATATCTGCATTATGCATTATGCAAATGTTACACATGTGGAAAAATAATGAATAAATAAACTCACATTTTATATTTCAAATTCTGTACAAAGTACTTTTGTTTTTATGGCTTTTGGATTTGTGTAATAATTTAAAGATTTTATATAAGAGGACAAGAGGGATCTGTGTTTTTGTGGAGAAAATTTAAAGCAATGGATATGAAAGTTTGACAGGAATAGGATTAAGTTCAACACATATTTTTTGCAGAAATGTCTTTCTCAAAGACACCAAAAAGAACATGCTTTGTTTTAAATTGTAGGTTTGTATAAAGCTTTTTATTCACAAACAAAAATGTGTCATTCCAAACATCTGAGCATATGAACCCAAAACACACGGGAGACTGTTTCTTCAGCGCTGTGAGTAAAGATGATCTGTGTTCAGGTGACATTTTGAAATGAGCGTTAACAGAGGAACATCTGTGCAGGACTTTCATACAAATGCACTATTACCAAAACCTTTTGGAAAGACTGCTTAAAATTGATCAAATATCATACTGACCCTGACTTTGAACATATTATTTTTGGTCTACATGAAAAGAAATTGGACTCAAATAAAAAAAAGTAAATTAACCTAATTATTATTTTTGACAAATTTTATATTCACAAATGTAAATTCTCTTCTACCTCTTTGTTTTTTCCTGTTTTGATTAGGCAATTAGAACTCTACTATTTCTAAAAGTGTAAACTAAAAAGCTATATTAAAGCTATATTAACAGGTTAACAAGTTGTAGATCTTTAAATATTTTTGTACAATGTAATAACATAACTTTTTCCATGTCTGCTTTCCCCATTCTATTTGTCATAACAGGTGTTTTGTCATTTGCTATTTGATTAATAATTTGGCAGGTTTCCTGACTCTCCTGTGATAAATTCTCTTATACATTTGTGATGTGTTTTAATGCTTAAAAACAGCTCAGAGTTACTCATAAACACGTCTCTGCGGGAACATCATCAGGAACATAAATCACATCGGTATTTTCACAGCAGGAGGGATGGGGTCAAAAACAACTGCATTCTGTTATTACTGCAAAACTGTAGGACTGGAGCGATGTGCAGAGGAAGGAGGAGAGTTTTAGAGGCGTGAGTGGGATTGGCCAACGCGGTCACAAGATGAGCAGAAGTTAAAAAAATCAACACAGAAGCGTCCGCATCACAGCAGCTGCAGGAAATACGCCGCAAAAATGGTGAGTTTGTGCACAGATTTAAGGCTTCGACACGGGCTGGATTCGGCGATAGTTTCTGCAGGAAGGGGCTGAGTTATGTGCGATAGTTTTAGGGTTAATCGCGGAAAAGTAAAGTGTGAAATGGTCTGTTGTTAGCTCGTTAGCCTAGCCTCCCTCTGTCTGAGGCGGGAAGTTAGCAGCGGCAGCAAGACGCGGCTTCCGGTCCGCCCTTCAAAATAAAAATACTATTTAACTTACATTTTAGACCTAAGATTTTGAGACAGAATATTTTCTATGTTGGTTTTCTAATATAAAATAAAATCACAGCCGAACATTTTAAACACGATAATAAAAAAAACTTCTGTGTTATACTAAAATTTTTTGACTGTAAAGGAATGGCAACTGTGATTTGTATTTTCTTTCTCAGCAGCTTAATTGACTATATTAAAATATTCTGAAGCTGCCAACATGAGCGTAGACTTAAATTTAACATAAAAATATAACTAAAGCACCTTGGAACAACCCAACAAACTGCTGGTAATGTGGCACAAATGTCAGAATACTTTTGAATGACCATCTTGAAATCTTTACTTGTTTAACATTAGATTATCTAAAAATTCTTTGAGGTGTGACTCGTCTAAAAAATAATGTCTTAGGTCTTTCTAGATGTGAAAGTACAGAGGGGATTTTGGATGTCTTATATTTGAATAAACAAGATCCGACTGAAAATTTGCCTAAAACTTGAAATTTCACCTCATTCTTAAGTGAGTTAAAACTTGAATGAATCTGGGAATTATATATATATATATATATATATATATATATATATATATATATATATATATATATATATATATATATATATATATATAAATCCTTCTGCATGTTTTGTCCAAATCTTGTTATGTACATGTCTTCTCATTTTGGTGTGTGTTAGGTGTTTAGGTGGGATTTTAGAGCGTGATCTTACATCCTTATTGAGGTGAAAATTCTTTTCAGAAAAACGACCTTTGAAATGACCGTGTCCCATAATATAACTCGATGGACGTGAGTTAAATTAAATATTAAACATCTTTCAGTGCAGAGTGGACAGTTTTGTTGTTTCTGCATGGCCGCTTGTTGCTGACAGATTAAACTGACCAAAAAACATAACATTTCCTGTAGTGACTCGTTTTAATAATCTGCAAAGTCCTTCTGGAGTAATTAAGCATTTATCTAATCCCCATGTTTTAAAAAGCCCTGAAAACCTTCTCTTTATCTCATCTCTTTAAAACCACCTTTCATTAATTGTCTGATTTCTTTTGTTTGCCTTTGTCTCTTCAGGTAAAGCGTCTTTGAGTATCTTTAAAAGTGCTGTACAAGTGTTATGTATTATTATTATCTTCTATTTTAATAAGCATGACTAGATTTTCAAAATTAAAACTGGGACACGCCCGGGTTGGGATAAAATTGTGGAAAAAGCGTGTAGCACTGTCCATTCTGGTGTGGGTCACTTTATTATCTGAGAGACAAAATACAGAAGTGCTTCTTCTGGATTTTAGCTTAAAAAAAATGCAGTTTATGCTCCTCTGGTTTAGACCTGAAATAGATTTGATATAGTAATGGTATACTCCTGGTTTAGTCCTAGTTTAGACCTGAAATAGACCTGGTTTAGTCCTATTTTAACTCTAGTTTAGTCCTGGTTTAGACCTAATATAGTCCTGGTTTAGTCTAGGTTTAGACCTGGTTTAGACTTGAAATAGACCTGATATAGTCCTGGTTTAGACCTAATGTAGTCCTGGTTTAGTCCTAGTTTAGACCTGGTTTAGTCCTGGTTTAGTTCTAGTGTAGACCTGAAATATACCTGATATAGTCTTAGTTTAGACTGGGTTTAGACCTGAAATAGACCTGATATAGTCCTGGTTTAGACTGAGTTTAGACCTGATATAGTCCTGGTTTAGACTGAGTTTAGACCTAAAATAGACCTGATATAGTCCTGGTTTAGACTGAGTTTAGACCTGAAATAGACCTGATATAGTCCTGGTTTAGACTGAGTTTAGACCTGATATAGTCCTGGTTTAGACTGAGTTTAGACCTGAAATAGACCTGATATAGTCCTGGTTTAGACTGAGTTTAGACCTGATATAATCTTAGTTTAGACTGAGTTTAGACCTGAAATAGACCTGATATAGTCCTGGTTTAGACTGAGTTTAGACCTGAAATAGACCTGATATAGTCCTGGTTTAGACTGAGTTTAGACCTGATATAGTCCTGGTTTAGACTGAGTTTAGACCTGAAATAGACCTGATATAGTCCTGGTTTAGACTGAGTTTAGACCTGAAATAGACCTGATATAGTCCTGGTTTAGACTGAGTTTAGACCTGAAATAGACCTGATATAGTCCTGGTTTAGACTGAGTTTAGACCTGAAATATACCTGATATAGTCTTAGTTTAGACTGGGTTTAGACCTGAAATAGACCTGATATAGTCCTGGTTTAGACTGAGTTTAGACCTGATATAGTCCTGGTTTAGACTGAGTTTAGACCTAAAATAGACCTGATATAGTCCTGGTTTAGACTGAGTTTAGACCTGAAATAGACCTGATATAGTCCTGGTTTAGACTGAGTTTAGACCTGATATAGTCCTGGTTTAGACTGAGTTTAGACCTGAAATAGACCTGATATAGTCCTGGTTTAGACTGAGTTTAGACCTGATATAATCTTAGTTTAGACTGAGTTTAGACCTGAAATAGACCTGATATAGTCCTGGTTTAGTCCTAATTTAGTCCTAGTCAGTTTAATCCCTGGTTTGATATAAATCTGGTGGAACAGGGGACACAGGGACGTCTGTTCACCCTGATTTAAACACAACTGAATAATAAAAACGCCTCTGAAGTTCAGTAAATTCTGATCTTTTATTTTTCCTCTTCACTTCCAGTGGCGCCTGTGCGCATGTCCGCGCTCTTTACGCGTCTGTTTTCGCCTCGTTTCACAATGAACCTCGCGTCTTCCTGTCCTGGTATTTGGCTGCGTGTCTTGACAGCTTCGGCGTGCGCAGTTTCACAGAAGTGCGCATCTCTTTACGCACTTTTCACCCTGGACATCTCTGGACGCGCTGGAGCTGTTTCCGCGCTGCTCCTTCGCTCCTGCGGGTTTGACGCTTTGTGCGAAAACCAAACTCTTATCCGGCGTCGCCTTTTTGCTCGTTATTTACCCCGTGTTTCCTGTTTTTCTCGCGTGTTTCGAGCCTGGCGCATCGTAACCTTGATCTGTGTGCGCGCGTTGCACAGATATACCTCCCTCTGACCATCTGCTGATTTACAGACTTTGGGTGTTCTCCAAATGACGCCTTTGCACGAGTGGGTCCGAACAATGAAATCCCAGTGACGGTCGCATATTGTTGTGCTCATAATATCCAATTAAATCCATGTTATTTATATAGAACATGTCACGAACAAAACAGCTCCCAAAGTGCTGCACAATCCACATACAAATATAAATCTAAATACAGTGGGAATAGAAAATAAAACTCCATCCAACTTCATTTCTAGTCGGAGAAACTTCACCAGTGATGCACTTGATGTACTAACAATGCAGCTTCTGTTTGTTCTTGTCCAAAATACAGTCTAGTAACTGCTTATTTCCTACTAACACAAAGCCAGATAATGTCAGTCACTAAACGGGTGGTTTAGATTTAGATTTTTTAAATAAAAAACTGGGACATCCCTGGTTTTGGTTGGTAATAAGAAAACTGTGAAACGAGTGCGTAATTAAGGAAAACTGTTACACATTCAGCACTAATGTGAGTCAGTATAGTCACGTTTTCTTTGTGTTTTGGTCATTTTTATGTAGCTTCTCTGTATTTTACCTAAACAAATGACAGTTTCTGCCTCTCTTTACTATTGGCAGGGATCAGATGGTCAAAAATAGGGAGACCTGGGACATTTCTTGTATAAAACTGGGACAAATCAATGGTTTTGGATAAATCTGCTGGGGACAGGGGACACCGGGACTGTCCCGGGTAAATAGAGACGTCTGGTGATCCTAAACTTTCATAACAACATGGAACACTGAGCAAAAGTCCTAATTATTTACAGGTACGTCATAAATCAAATGCCCTTGTATATGCACCTGTGACACGACTTGTGATATACACCATCTGTTTCTCAGACTCTTATAAGTTTTTCCTGTATTTTTTGAACTATAAGTCACACTTTATTTCAGGGTTTGTTTGGTCCCACGACTTATCCTCAGGTGCGACTTATATATTACATTTTTTCACACTGAGCCCATAGACCAAATATATGAATCGTATATGAATCAAAAATGAAAAAACAAATCATTATCTGTTTTTTCATTTTGGTTTTAGAGACAAATAATAAAGAAAAGAGTTGTTTTTTAATTTTCTTATTTTTGGTTCTATATTGAAAAACGAATGAACGATACACAGATTCTTCTCTATTTGGTTGTTCTTTTTTGTTTGTTTTTTAACCTTTATTTACCCAGGAAAGTCCCACTGAGACTAATCTGTTTTTCAAGGGAGTCCTGCCCTGCCCACTCCACTTTCATACTGGGCAATGCAGATGAAGTGTCTTGCCTAAAGACACGACGACAGTTTCTTTTTATTACTATAACTTCTGTAACTTCGAGTCTTTGGCTCTGATTTTATAAAATAAATTTTCCCAAAAAAGTGTGACTTATACATGTTTTTTTTCTTCTTCATTGTGCGTTTTTTGGCTTATAGTCCGAAAAATGCGGTACTCAGAAAACGGACTGTTGACACATTTCTCATCATCTCAACATACGAGCACAAATTAAACTTTTTTGCAGCACAAACGATGACATTTGATGGGGCGACTTCGCGGAGGAGGCTGGAGGGGGCGGAGCTCCGGCGTGTGCAGGGAGAAAACTCAGGAGGAAATCATCAAATCATGCATATAGAGTAACTAACTTAGTTTCATAAAGGGTATAATTCATGGGGACGTTCCAGCTTGGGGACCTTTCGGCCAGGGGGACTTTCCAGCTGATTCCTGATGGGGGGACGCAGGCCTCCAAACTGGGACTGTCCCGGGTAAACGTCTGGTCTCTCTGCACTAAACCAACTCAAGTCCACACACACGGGAAGCGGTGACATGCTAACACAGGAAAACACGGGTGCTTTGAGGCGTCGCCATGGCAACACCGTGTAAAATACGACATTGGCCCCGCGGACTTTTTCGATCAGGGTGACCTGTAGAATCACTGTGCCAAATGCCATGTTCTTCAGTGAAACTAATACGTTGTTTTATCACGTAGAAATGTCAAAGTTCGGGTTTTTCCATTAGGATAACATGGCCAGAAAAGTTACACAGTGCACCTTTAATGTATGTTCTGGATATTAGTTTTCTGTTACTGATGAATAATACACTTCTTCCAGTTTAAATGTTTGTTTCTTTCTCTGTTGTAAAAGTTTTTAGTTCCCTGTGAAGTCGGTTTCTGGAGCGTAAACGTTTCTCGATGGGAATTGTCGTGTATTTTTAATGCAAACGCAGGAAGAAAAGTGCTCTCGACCGTTCAATTTGTTCGGACTGCGGCGTTTCGGCCTTTGCAAAGTTAATGCCGAAGCCGCTGACGGCGCTCGTGCTGATGTTCTTAAACGTGTGTCCGTGTTCCGCTTCAGTAAAACACGTTCATAATAAATACATGATGAAGCCGCCTTTGTCCCGGCCTGGAAACGAGCTAAACATGAGTAGTGTTCTTTAAAGCTGCACCGTGTAACTTCAGTTAGGGGTCTGTCACCTGCTTGTTTCTATGGATATGTCATTGCTCTGCCTGGAATGTCCCGCAGTGTGACTTTAAACAGCTCCACTTTACATTTATTCAATCACAGGTGGTTTTAGAGCTCAAAAAATACCCCGAAAAACAGGTATTCTGACTTGACCCGGGACTGGGTCTGGTTTGATCTCCGTGGAGACGGAAAGGTTTAATAATAAAATACTGTGGAACATTCCAGACAGAGCAGCAACATCTTCGTGGAGATAAGCAGGTGCCGGAGCCTCCACCAGAAACACCTTCCCGAGAATCGGCAGAGTTTGGCACTTCCAGGTCGATGTCAGTGGGACTTTTTTAGGATCAGCACGTGTGAAAAATGTTTGTTTGTAGTTTGGATGTGACGCGTTTTTCTCCCGTTTTTCCTCCGCAGAGTGAATCCCTGGTCGTCTGTCAGGTCGACGAGGACCTGGTGAAAAAACTCAAAGATTTTCGTTTCCGTAAAGGAACCAGCAACGCCGCCATCATCAGTGAGTGAACCTGCACTGCTGTAGGAACTAATGGAACATGTTCATTCAGACCACAGAACCACAAGAACAATACAAGTGAAATTTATGAGGAAAAAATGTGCACTAAAGTTCACAATATTTGCACAGGGGGTATCGTAAAAAAAAATCATTGCTTAGGTCCCCATATTGGTTGAAACTATTTTTATAATAATGATATAAAAAGACAGAGTTGTTCAGTTTTTTCTTCACAACTTTGGTCATTTTCAAAGCTCCTGTGAGCTTTAAGTCCTGTTCTAATGTTTCTTCCTCAAAAACAGTTGTGTTTTGTTTCATTCACGTGTTTGAGTGACTCTTTATTATTAGTCTGTCCACACCTCCACCTTGTTCCACCTTGTGATGTCATGAAGTGGTCATTTTCAAGTGAACAGCTCCTTTTGCCTTTAGTTCAAGAGAGATCGGCCATTCCAGGCCTGGAATCATATTTTATCATTTTATTACAATGTTTAAATAATACTGTCAAAGTAGTAGTAGTAGTAGCAGTAGTAGTAGTAGTAGTAGCAGTAGTAGCAGTAGTAGTAGTAGTAGTAGTAGTAGTAGTAGTAGTTTATTTGGTCATTTTGCAGCACTACAAAACAAACATAAACTACAGCCTTGTGGATCATGACTGAAAGTAAAAGTTCTTCTAAAGCTAAATTATTAAACAGTGTTTTTGGCGACACTGTTATATTTAACACGTGTCACCCTTGGGTGCTCACCACACCCTATTTACAATAATACTAATAATAATAATACTTTTTATTTCTTAGGCGCCTTTCTGGACACTTTCTGCTCGCCTTAAACAACATAAACAAATGACGTACGATTAAACCTACAGTTAAAGCCACAGTTAAAGTGGGACAGGGTTTAACTGACTGACTGTATTTAGTGTATTTTTATCATTTGTTTTTGTACGACGGCCACGTGATTCTGCTGAAGGTGTGTGGAGTTTAAAAACACAGTGGAGCAGCACTTCCTGTGACATCACAAAGTGGAACAGAATGGGTTTTTTTCAGTTTGAGAGAAGAACTTGTGCTAAATGTGCAGGTTTGTGTGTTAAACGTGTGAATGAACCAAAGCAGAACTCCGGGTCTGTTTGTGACGAGGAAACGACGTGAGAACAGATCAGAAAATTAGAACTTTTAAAGAATTTTTTCATGCGTTTAGATTTATTAAACCACACAAAGATTATTTATTGAACATTTTGCTCCGGTTCTTCCTCCACTTCCTGTTTCAGACCACAGACCACATGCCTCTGTGGCACCTTTCACAGCAGGAAGCTCATTTCAGTTTCACTTCGCACTTTTTAATGGTGGAAAAATGACTCGGAGGCATTTTTATCCCGACATTTATGACCCGGAGTTTGAACGTTTTTGATCATAACTGCAAGAAAATACAGAGCAGTGGGCGGAGACGGGGGAAAGGGGAAATTTGGCATTTTCTGAGCACTAAATCCACCTGTGATTGAATAAATGTAAAGCAGAGCTGTTTAAAGTCACACTGGAACATTCCAGGCAGAGGAATGACGTATCTATAGAAACAAGCAGCAGAAAAGTTACATAATGCACCTTTAACTCCTCAGAACAGCTGATTTACGTAATAATATAATGATGTATTTCTTGTTTGACTCTTTCAGTGAAAATCGACAAAGAAAAGCAGCAGGTGGTTCTGGAGGAGGAGTACGAGGTGCACAACATTTACTCTGGAACCTTTAAGTGACCTTTAAGACAAGTTTAAGTCAAGTTTAAGACAATTTTAAGACAAGTTTTATTAAAATTTTACTAAATTTTAAGCCAAGTTTAACCCAAGTTTTACTGATGTTTTAGTGAAGTTTAAGTTATTTTTGGTAATAAAATCTGTTATTTTTAGGATATTTCTCCAGAGGACCTGAAGGACGAACTCCCAGAGAGACAACCCAGATATCCTTTATTCACTCATACATTTATACTACTACTACTACTACTACTACTACTACTACTACTGCAACTACTACTACTACTACTACTACTACTACTACTACTACTACTACTACTACTACTACTTCTACTCTTACTGCTCCTCCTCCCCGTGCGTTTCCTGAGCCGTCACACATTTATCGTGTACAGTTATAAGTACGAACACGAGGATAAGCGGGTTTCTTACCCTCTGTGTTTCATCTTCTCCAGCCCCGTCGGTGAGTTCACACTTTATTTATTCACGCGTGTTTTTCCCAGACGGTGATGAAAGTTTAAAGTGGGTCCTGTGTTCTGCAGGGTGCAAACCGGAGCAGCAGATGATGTACGCGGGGAGCAAAAACGAGCTGGTGAGAGCCGGACAGCTCACCAAGGCAAGTTTAAAACGTTTTATTTACTTTTATTTTCCCGCTGTTTTCTGATCTGTTCTAATGTCGTTTCCTCGTCACAAACAGACCTGGAGTCGTGTTTTGTTTCATTCACACATATTTAATTAACACACAAACCTGCACATTTAGACTCTGCTCTTCTCTAAAACCGAAAAAAACAACCTGAAAAACACTGTTCCACCTTGTGATGTCATGTGGTGCAACGGGAAGTGCGTTTTTTCTGTGTGTTTTTAAACCCCACGCGCTAGAATCATTCGGATCGTTTCTGCCCTGGAATCGCCCGATCTCTGCTCAGCTAAACGTAAAAGGAGCTGTTCACTCGCTGCTAAACTACCACTTTATGACATCACAAGGTGGAACAGAGCGTTTGGAGCTTTGGAGAAGTCGACAGTTGGTCAAATGTGTGAATGAAACAAAACACAACTCCAGCTGTTTGTGACGAGGAACAATGTTGGAACACGACTTGAAGCTCACGAGAATCTGTTTCTGATTAATAGAAAACCTTTTAAAGAATAGTTTTTCCTGAAATGTTCCACAGTGTGGCATTAAACGTACATATATCTTGCATTTATTCAGTTAAAGTTGTTTAATTGCTAATAAATACATTGGAAAAACACACATTCGTACAGGAACTCTTGGCGATCCATCCGTTTCAATTGGACACAGATACGTTTAATGCCATAATGCAGAACATCATCTCCGTGGAGACAAGCTGGTGGCAAAGTTACACGCTGCATCTTTAAGAAGCGTCCCACATACACACTTTTGCAATAGTGTAAATGTAAAAGATGGAATTCTAACAGATTTGAAATAACTTCAACAAAATAGTCCTTGTTAACAAATAATGATGGATGTAACAGTCGCTGAAATCTGATGTTCTGGTCAAAGGAATCGTATCGTCAAAGGTCTCACAATAACATCACGATATATCGAATCCCAAGTGTCTTTGCTTAAATGAACAGTTCTGATGCAGAAATAGGTAAAAAAAAAACAGAGGGAACTACATAGACCATGATCCTTTGCTCCGTTTCAGTGCAGACGACATGAAGAAATAACTGTTCTAAGCACTTTTACATCTTTGTGGATTAAGTCTGTGAAGCATTTTTAGAGGAAAAAGTCGCAGATTCACAGTTTAAATATCGTAATAAATCTGGTCCAGTGAGATGTTTATGGTGAAAATATCGTCCAGAGAGATTTGGATTTCGTTCCGTCCCTAATGACAATAAATGTTGCACCAAATGACTGGTCAAAGTTTTTTAGAGTCAGTCTTGTTATTCTGTAGAATCATCGTAATACCGTATCGTATTGAGACTCTTGGATATCGTTACAGCCCTAATAATAATCACCAAAAATGTGAATATTTACACAGATAACAGCTGCATCCTTATTGTTTTTATGCTGTTTTACAAAGTCTCTTTTGTTTGGTCCAAATAGTTTCAGTTGTTCCCAGAGGCTTTGGATGAGACTTCGGTGTCATTTTTGACAAACATTAAACTTGAAAATGTACAGATGGCAACAGTAGTTCTATTTTAGCATTAAAGATATGGGTTTGATAAAAAGATCTCACATATACTGGAGGATTAACCTTTAGAGAAACATAAACAGATATTTTGGTAACAGAAATACTGGTAAATACTGTTAAATACTGGTAAATACTGTTAAATATTGGTAAATACTGGTAAATACTGTTAAATACTGGTAAATACTGGTAAATACTGGTAAATACTGGTAAATACTGGTAAATACTGGTAAATACTGGTAAATACTGGTAAATACTGGTAAATACTGGTAAATACTGGTAAATACTGGTAAATACTGGTAAATACTGGTAAATACTGGTAAATGATGCCGTGGAAACCCCTTTTACTTGGTGGTCGTGTGATACGTTTGTTAAACTCTGTAACAGCCAAACTCTTGTGTGTTTCCTGTTGTTTTTCCAGGTGTTTGAGATCAGAAACACAGAGGACCTGACGGAGGAGTGGCTTCGGGATAAACTGGGATTTTTCCGTTAAATCCTTTTCGTTTTGGAAGTTTGAAATCCTCCATCACCGGAAACACGAGTTCAAGTTTCCCCGTCTCCACCAGACCTGCTGTCAATATTTACACTTAGACACTTCTCCAGGTTCGGGCCCCTGCGCTGAGCGAAGCCGCTCATTTAACCACAGTTTTAACATAAACAAACAGAAAATAATACCAGAAAATGGAAAGTGATTTCAGCTGCTAGAAAAGCTGTTGAATTTAGTACAAAACAAGAACTAAATTATTTAAACTTGGACTTAAAGGTGCATTCTGTAACCTTCACCTGCCTGTTTCTATGGATACATCACTGCTCTGTCTGGAATGTTCCGCAGTGTGACTTTAAACAGCTCCACTTTACATTTATTCAGTCACAGGTGGTTTTAAAGCTCAAAAATCCCTGGAAAAACAGGCGTCGCCTCTCCACAGATCTGACCTGTAAACCTGGACCAAACTGTCGTGGGTCTAAAACAGGATTCAGTCGATCAAACTTTCGGAGAAAACAGGATTAAACCAGAGACTAGACCCAAAACACATCACATGTTTCAGAACATGTGGGAGTGTTGCAACAATTAGATAAACTTCCCTTTATTTGACCTGTTTTAAATCATGACAACAGTGAATGTAACTAAAGAATTTTTGTGAAAAATATTGAAAAGTTCGATTCAGATGCATTTTAAGTCGGTTCGAGAATTGTTCAGTGACGTATCGCGATACTCACGCCTCACAGTGAGAAGGTTCTGGGTTCAATCCTCAGGTCGCCCGGGCCTTTCTGTGTGGAGTTTGCATGTTCTCCCCGTGTCTGGATGGGTTTCCTCCGGGCTCCGGTTTCCCCCATCAACTCAAAACCTGCAGCACCTTTATTTAACCGTATGAAATCGGGGCGAACTCCTGCCCCCGCGGCCCGGATAAAGCGGAGAAGACGGACGGCATCACGATATATCAACGAATCCATTTTTTTCTTACACCCCGAGTGAAACGAGTTTACATTTCATATTTAGCCCTAAAAGTGCTCAAACTCTGCTCAGTTCTACACGTGTAGGAGCCGTAAAGTCCTGGAAAATTCACTTTAGGTCATGAAAAAGACCTGGAAAAGTTTGGAAATTTTGTCAGTGAAAAACAGTGGGGACCCTGTTGTTATTGCTCTGTCTGGAATTTCACAGTAATAATAATAATTAATATAAAGAACAATAAAAACAGCATCCAGAAAACAAACAAATCAGACAATGATGCAAAGAATTCAATTAATTATCATAAATAAAACAGAATAAAAATAAATAAGGTATAAATCAGGCTAAAACCAGCTAAAGGAAGGACGACTGATAATAAAAATAGTCTTAAGAAGTGATTTAAAAGGTGACAGTACGGCATTAAACCTTTCTATCTCCATGGAGACCAAACCAGAGCAAGTTCCAGGTCAGATCTGTGGAGAGGCGACAGTCAGAACGTCTGTTTTTTCGAGGTTTTTCTGAGCTCTAAAAACCACCTGTAACTGAATAAATGTAAAGTGGAGCTGTTTAAAGTCACACTGTCCCGATGGAGCAGCGACGTATCCATAGAAACAAGCCAAAAAGTTACACGGTGCAGCTTTAAGTGTCTGTATAAGGTTTGGGGGCCTGAATCTGGAGGTGTGGTTTTGGAGCAGGTTTGTTTTCGTGATGTTTCCACGTGCCAGTTTGTGACTAACACTCCCGTTTCTCAGCCAAGTGCAGACCCGACTCTGCTTTTCTCTCTCACACTCGTTTGAATCTGAACATTATCGCGATTTTACACCGTTTCAAAGCGTTTGTGTTAGTTCTGTTCGATTATTGTTTGTACATTTGGGCACGTTTTAGATTTGAATGACCTAGTCAAATGTCTACTGAATTCTAAAGCGTTTTAATTGGGATTATATTAACTTATCTTGTGGTTTGCTGTTGGGATAAAGGGGTCCAAAAGGCTACGGGACAATTAGCTGTGACAATGTTTAGCTTTAATCTACCTCCTTTTAAAATATGTCATGAAATACGGGCATTTTACGCAAACATTTCTCAGATTTCAGTTAATCCTCGTCTAGTTTTTTTCAATAATTCTGAATTCTAAAGAGCGTGGACTAAAATTCAGGGCAAATTATTCCTTTACTGAAATATTAAATTGTGAAAATATTTTTAAAGCCCCCCCAAAAAAACATTTGAACTACAGAACTGTCACTGCAAAAGATGAGACTAAACCAGGACTAAACCAGGACTAAACCAGGACTAAACCAGGACTAAACCAGGACTAAACCAGGTCTAAACCAGGACTAAACCAGGACTAAACCAGGTCTAAACCAGGACTAAAGTAGGGCTAATGTAGGGACTAAACCAGGTCTAAAGTTGGGACTAAATCAGGTCTAAAGTGGGGACTAAACCAGGACTAAACCAGGTTAAAAGTAGGGACCAAACCAGAACTAAACCAGGTTTAATGTAGGGACTAAATCAGAACTAAACCAGGTCTCAAGTAGGGACTGAACTGGAACTAGATCAGGACTAAACCAAGTCTAAACCAGGACTAACTCAATATAAAATCATGACTAAAGGACTAAACCGGGACTAAACCTGGTCTTATAAAGCTCCTAAATCAGGACTAAACTTTAGACTAAACAAACAGTGACGGTTTTTATTTCTCATGTTAAATTTGATCCTTTTTTTGCCTCCGGGAGCTGAAACTGCCCCAGATTCTGCTCCTCAGAATCTTCCAGAGAATCTAACCCAGGTCTAAATTCGGGACTAAACCAGGTCTTAACTTCATGTTTGAAACACAAACATTAGCTTCAGTTTTGTTTCGTTTTATTTTCGCTGCAAACTCCTCAGAAAATCAAACATTCCAACCAAACCTCAGTCATTTCTCAAACCGGGATTCTCGCCGATTTGACTCTAGTTTCTTCGTGTCAATATATTTGGGAGATCGTTAGCTTAGCATTATTAGCTTAGCCTTATTAGCTTAGCCTTATTAGCTTAGCATCATAGCTTTTTAATGTTTTTAGTGTTTATGAATGTTTATTAAAGCTCAAATTTCACTTTCAAACTAATTCCTTCCATCGTAGTTTGGGCAACGTTATATTTTTCCGGACAAAACTGTACAAAAAGTAGTTACCGAGCACTAAAACTAATACAAAAAAACAAATAAAATATCAACAAAACTTGATTTAAATTGCTTAGTTGCTATGACGATGGAGGACGGTCACCACAGCGTGAAAACCATGAATTGTAAGTTTAAATGTGCATGAAATTTTTGTTGACTAAAACAGAAAATAATTGGAATTTTGGCATAAATGTTCATCACAGATTTAGAATGATAGATGTCGCCTTCAGCGTCTTGGCGTTTATACGGCCGCCATCTTGGTACTGGGTTTTGTATTTTATTTTGCACGAATATGATACTAAATAAACCCAGACTGACTGAACCAGGACTAAACCAAGTCTAAACCAGGTCTAAACCAGGACTGAACCAGGACTGAACACGAACTAAACCAGGTCTTAACCAGGACTAAACCAGGACTGAACCAGGACTGAACAAGAAATAAACCAGGTCTAAACCAGGACTAAAACAGGAGTAAAACAGGACTAAACTAGGGCTGAACCAGGACTAAACCAGGTCTAAATCAGGTCTGAACCAGGTCTAGATTGGGTCTAAAATGGGTCTAATCCATGACTGAAACAGGACTAAAACAGGACTAAACCAGGTCTAATCCAGGACTGAACCAGGACTGAACCAGGACTAAACCAGTTCTAAAACAGGACTGAACAAAAACTAAACCAGGTCTAAACTAGGTCTAAGCCAGGTCTAAACCAGGACTAAAACAGGAGTAAAACAGGACTAAAACGGTACTAAACCAGGTCTAAATTAGGTCTAAAACAGGACTAAACTAGGTCTGAACCAGAGCTGACACAGGACTAAACCAGGTCTAATCTTATCATTCAAAGCAGCGTTACCCTGTACCAAGATGGCGGCTTTGTTGACACGTTCGTTCCAGTCGACGGTGGACGTCTGTGCGAGATCTGCCGCTCTGTATCTGCGAACGTTTATAAGACGTTTGTCCTTTGAATGAGAAAACTTGAGATACAGTTCAAATCCACAGCTGAAAATCAATGCCTTTTCTTCACATGTTTAATCCGTTTTGTACATTTCTCAAATTAAAATCATCCTTAAGGCCAAAATGGGAATGTGTTCAAATAAAACGGGGACAAAAGCTTTCTTAAGGGACTAACTCACTTTTTTAAATCACTTTAGATTTATCGTAACAAGCACAATATCGTCAACATTCTGCGTCGGTTCGCGTTACGCACAATAACGTGATAAGTGATGGTTTTAAAGTGTTGCGGATCGGGTTTCGGTAAATTATAGCTTTGAATTTGTTATTGTCGCATATCCAAGTTTATAATAGAGGACAGGAGCAATTCCACAGTGTAGGTTTTCCAAATTAGCAGCGTACAGTAGTTTATTTTGACACAATAAGACCGAATATTCTATTGATCGATGTGATAATAAATAATAATAATGCATTTTTGTTAAACTCGCCTTTCTGGCCACTCAAAAACACCGTACAAACAGCAATTTTTAACACATAATTAAAAATAATCAAACATCAGGGCATTAATGGGGGTCGGTCACTTTCGATAAATTGGTTTTGAGTCTGGATTTGAACATTGGGAGTGAATCAAGATGAAATAAATAGAAATAACTTTTATTTTTGTCACTGGTTTTTGCTCCTGTCTTCAGATTTATACAGATTAAGACGAAGAACTTTTTACATTTTCTCTTCCTTGTGAATTTAAATGGACCATTTTACCTCAAATACAAGTCAGTTTAAAGGTGCGGCTTTTGTGGTGGAGGCTCCGTCACCTGTTTCCATGGAGATCTTATTGCTTTGCCTGGAATGTTCCACTGTGTGACACTAAACACATCTGTCTATTAGGAAAGTAAGAATAAGGTAAATCTGGTGATATCGTATCGTCAAAGGTCTCACAATAACATCGTGGAGCGTCACAATATATCGAATCCCAAGTCTCTTCGCTTAAATGAACAGTTCTGATGCAGAAATAGCTAAAAAAAAACCAGAGGGAACTACATAGACCATGATCCTTTGCTCCGTTTCAGTGCAGACGACATGAAGAAATAACTGTTCTAAGCACTTTTACATCTTCATTCTGTGGATTAAGTCTGTGAAGCGTTTTTAGGGGAAAAAGTCGCAGATTCACAGTTTTATATTGTAATAAATCTGGTCCAGTGAGACGTTTACGGTGAAAATATCGTACAGAGAGATTTGGATTTCGTTCCATCCCTAATGACGATAAATGTTGCACCAAATGACTGGACAAAGCGTTTTAGAGTCAGTCTTGTTATTCTGTAGAATATCGAAATAAATATTGCAATAAATATCGTCCTGTGAGGTTCAGACCGTGACGATATCGTATGATCAGACTTGGATACACTCCTACTATCTCTCTGTAGTTTCTGTTCCACAAAAATACAACAATTCTTTCTGTGAATAGGATCGCCACTCCACAGATCTGACCTGTAACGCCGCCTACAATTGTCTCTATTGAAATAAACCGGTTTAATCTCCAGACAGAGCAGTAATATCTCCACTGAGACGAGCAGGTGCACCTTTAACTTACGACGGACCAGAGGGAACGTGAACTCCGCATGTTTTGGATATGAAAAACGTTCACTCTGAGTAATTATAAAATGGGTAAAAACATCTTAAAAGTTGTGACCTACTGTATAACACAAGTATGACTGAACAGTACGAAGCTGTATTCATTCGGGAGCCATATTTTGGTCGTCGTCCTGTGGATCTATGAGCATTTTTCTACTGTAATAATGTTTTTTCACTTGCCGACTTACTGTAAAACTGTTCTGCTTTTGTCCGATACAGTAAAATGTCGTTGTTTTCATTCTTTTAATACAAAAAAACTCCTAAAACCTGCACCATAACAGCTGTCATTTGGCACCAGTGGAACCTGTTTGTACTTTTCCATCCATCTGAAGTGTCTCTTGTCCCTGTTGTCCAAATAAAAGACAGTGTTGTTCTTAATTTATTTTGTTCTGTTAATTTCTTCTGTCAGTCGGCTTATTTAGACCTTTATAAAAAATCTACTAGGCTTACTAATGTGTAAACAAGCAGGGACATAATTCTGGGTTAAGTATGGCTATGATAAAGGTAAAAACGACAACAAAACTGCTTTTCTAGTTGTCAGTGAACCCGGGACAGTCCCAGTTTTGAGCTCTGTGTCCCCTGTCCCAGCAGTTTCATCCAAAACCAATAATTTGTCCCAGGGGTCCCTATTTTTGACCAATTTGATCCCTGCCAACAGTAAAGACAGGAGTAAATTGTCGTTTATTTAGGTAAAATATAGAAAAGCTGCTTAAAAATGACCAAAACCAAAGAAAACATGACTACACTGACTCACATGTTGGTCATGAATCGTCTTTGCGTAACAGTTTTCCTTAATTACGCACTGGTTTTATAAATTTATTATTACTCGGCACCAAAAAATGGAGAGGTCACGGTTTTATTTTGAAAATCTGGTCACTTTACATTTAACCTCCACAAATTCTGTATTCAAATCAAAATATTTTCAGGCTATTTTAGTAGAAGTAAAGTGAATGTGCACCGTGTCCCAAAAGTTCATACAGCACAGAAAAAGTCAACTCAGATTGTGAATATTCAACAAAATACATTTTTTTAAAAGCCAGTGTTTCCCCCCTGCATCTGAATTACTGCCCTCAGCCCGTCGGGCACAGAATGCACTCAGTTCTTTAGAACGGAAGGCTCAGTGTTGCCCCACTCCCACAGCCCTCGCTCTGAGCTGCTTCATGGGGGGAGGGTGTGGACTGTGGAAGACCCGACTGTACAGGACACCCCAGCACTTCTCAGTTGGGTTGAGGTCCGGGGAGGTGGGTGGTCATTCCTCTTTGTGCAGAAAGCTGCTCAGAACACCACTGCTGAGTAGTAAGAGCAGTATGTGCGGGGCACCATCTGGCATAAAGACCATTTCCGCACGTCTGTTGAACATCTTCCTCGCTGTGGCAGGGCCTGATTTCTTCTTTCTGGTGAGTGTGGGAAGTAGCACTGGCTGGAGAATGTTCTTAACATAATATTCAGTGTTGATGGTGGTGCCCTGAGGTACAACAGGCAGCTCAGACGGTCCTGAAGAGGACATCACCTCGCAGACTGTTGAAACGGGTGCTGAACTTTACCTGTTCAGAAGGTGCCACTTCCATTCGATTGTCAGTATAAATGTGGTTGTTTCAGCTGTTGGGAGTTGGAAATAAGTAGAGAGGGCACTCATGAGAGAAAAAACAGTAATGGGGGTAATTTTAGTGTACTTCTGTGCAAAAGCATTCCACTTCTCCTTTTGCACTTTGGCAAGGTGAGGAATCTGCTGTCTTCTGTAGGCTCTCAGACCCAGTTTCTCAGTCAGAAAAAACTGGGTCGGTCCTCTTAGAGACTTCTTCCCCAAGATTTTTCAGTCTTTGACTAAGTCTGTGGCAGGATTGGTGTCCCTTTCCTTTGGCCTTGAGGATGAAGTCCCTGCCCCTCAACCTCAGAACTGATAGGCGACCTGCACAGGGCCCGACTTAAAGGGAGTCACAGCTTTGGTATCTCTGCCACCACTTCTTCACCCACTGTAATCTTCTGCTAAGGTCCTGAGCTGCCTCCCTGCAGGTTTTCCCTGCCCTGTGCAAGACAATGACTTGAGCACAGACTTGAGGCTGCGAAAGTGCAGCTTTTCCAGATTTTTGTTTGGCCATTGTGGCAACACTACCAAAAAGGTTCTCTCAGTGACATGATTCAAGGTCAGTCAAGAAAGGTATAGGCCTGTCAAAAACAGAAGATCTAAGTAAACAACCTCACAATACTTGGTTGACCTGGTGCACCCCATTTTGGAGACAAATGGACAGAAATATTGCCCTTTGGGGTGCATGAAGTTTTGGGACACGGTGTAGACTGTACAGTAGACCTATGTAGTTAAAAGTCTAACTACTTTATATTTCATTACAATTTCTACAAAGATTAAAGTACACAATCAGGACCAGGTACAGCCCTTTGTTCCTCAAGATTAGTAAATACCCTGCGTGCATTTCTATCCTATTTAGTTTCTTCTCCAAAACTCTTGACCCTGCATAAATTTCAAGAAAGTGGCTGTTCCAGTTTTTGATTTTGAAAATGTCTCCCTGGAACCAGTGCGTTTTGTCAGTGTGATGGTGAAAGTATTGAACACATCCCCAATAGAATGTTCCCAACTGCACAGATTTTGGCCAAATATAATATTTAGAGGGAATATTGGGCAAAAATTGAACATCAAAATTTTAAATATTACTTATATTTGATAACTAAATTTTCTTCTGATGAAATCTACCTATTCAATTTAATTATTATTCAAGCAAAATATTACATTCACAAAATAAAGTGGAGTGAAAAACTTCCTTTAAGGAAATTGAATTAAAAATGTATTTACAATTTATAGGATTTTTTTAAATTGAAAAATAGGAAATTAAATAAAACAACTGTGCTTTTTGAAAAGTGGAATGTTTTTGCTTAATTACTTGCTCGTTTCACGGTTTTATTATTCCCAACCACCAAAAAAACCTCGGATGTCCCAGTTTTTTCTTCGGAAATTCTGGTCGCTCGGAAACTGGCGCATTGTGGCTGCAGAGCGTCTCCAGAAGATGGCGGTAAAAGCGCGGAAATGTCCGTTTGGAGCTGGATAAAGAAGAAGGACATAAGCTCAAATCAGAAGCGCCTGTGCAGTTTGTGCCTGCATCACCAGATCATCCGCAACAACCGACAGCCCCGGGAAACATCATGGCGTTCACATTCGCGGCCTTTTGTTATATGCTCGCTCTTCTGCTCACGGCGGCACTTATATTTTTCGCTATTTGGCACGTAAGTAAAGCAGACGTTTGTGTAGCCGCTTAGGGAGCTAAATGTCCTGCCACATAAGCGCGACAAACCCCGTGAAATCTGCGGAGCAAACCCGGAACGCGCCGGTGAACGGGCCGTTACGATCCGCCGTACGTGACCGTTAACGTCGCGGCGGAATGGAACGAGCAAAGTGTTCTAGAAGGGGCGCGTGCTCAGTGCTACTTAGCGACTGTACAATGAATGGCACACACCCCGCTGTTAGCCACACAAGCTAAACGACAACAATTAAAATATCTGTTCCATTTAATTAGCATTAACTAAGCAAACACGATTCACTGCTCATTAGTTGGTTGAGTGACGTAACACCAGGCGATTTCCTGTAAGTGCAAGGCCTGTCAGTGGGGTTGTTATGTAGCTACGGGTTAGCGGCTAGTTAGCTCAAATTGCTAACAGCTAAAGCCTGTCAGCTGCAGCCGCTTCCTCTCATTCACAGTGCCATTTGTTTATTAAAGTGAGGCTCTCCTGCGTAAATACTGTCTAACAAATTACTAAATACTAATAAAATACAATACAATCAATCAATTAAATACTGTCCCACTTTAACTGTAGGCTTTTAACTGTATGTTTAATCGTATTTAATCTGTTTATGTTGTTGTAAAGTGGCCTTGAGTGTCCAGAAAGGTGCCTAAAAAAATAAAATATATTATTATTATGAAACATCACAATTATTGTGTTTTAATTTGCATCAACTAAACTACTGACAAGTAAAACAAAAGTGTTTGTTTGTGTCATTTCTTAATACATAATGTTATCCCTAAATTATCCAAAATTTTGGCCTACAATTTCAATTAAACTTTCTTCACTGACAATATTCACGCATAAGGATTAATAAACCCATTTTCTCCTACAATTACTGCAATCCAAATATAATAACTCTTATAAGAAAGCATCAAATTGTCAGTGTTTATAGAAATATGTTTTATTTTGCATATGCATTGTCTACTGTAGTTGTAGTTGTGTTTTACTGAAATTAAGACACTGTATTTTATGTACGTCTTTCCAGATTATTGCATTTGATGAGCTGAAGACTGATTACAAGAATCCTATAGATCAGTGTAACACGTTAAATCCGGTAAGTCCCCGTGTCGCCCACCCCTCTGGCTCTGCCCTCCTTTCAGCATGCAGATTTGCTCTTTCTTAACTTGATTTCTTGTTATTCCACGTACTTTTTCAATCATTTTCTGCACTGTTTTGCTAAATAACCTGCCTGTACTTGATTGTCCGCTGTGAAACTCTCTAATGCCTTTGCTTTGTTCTTCCCTGATCTGCTTTTTTTTTTTACACTTTGTTAACGGCAAAAAGACAGTTGAAAGGGTCAAAAAGATTAAAAGAGTCAAAATTGCAATAAAGGTTTGTACCAGTCTTTAAAATGCCCGCTCAAGTCAATTCAGTCTGCAGTTTTGTCATTTTTGCACGAAGCAGTGTTTGCAATTGTCCTTTCAGTTAACTAATCTTTCAGAGGGTTAACCTTGGGGTCTAGGTCAGGATTAACCACCTGTTTTTACTATAACCTCATTTTTACATCTCTCTTCATGATCTCTATTGAGTTCTGTACTATTGCACTTGTAAACTGCACTTTCTGCGATTTAACTTACTACTTTGCTCACTTATATTCTTCTGTTTAGAGAGGTATTCACTTAGAATTTGCTATAAATGGTCTCGATTGTAGTTAGCGGGGTTAATATTTACTTTTCAATTGTACAGTACTTTGAGCATAGGTTCTGTCCAACATTTTTACAGGCCGTTATATGAGACGACAGCTTCTCATTTTTTATATTCCATAAGTTTTAGTTGTTAACTGAAAAGACTTGCAAATGCTCAGAACTTGCATGATTATTACAACCTCCCCTCTGTTTGCAAAGAGCTACCAAAACAATGACTCCCTACGTCCCATCAAACGAAGCAGGTTCCCAAAGTTTACATGTCAGGGAAGAACTTTTTTTAAATTTTTTATACAATTTTAAATGGAAGATTTCAGATTTCAGGAATTTTAGACTGAACCTACAAAAACATATTGTTCTAGACCTTTTTTTTTTTAATTAGGGAGGGACGATTTTGACTTAAAATACATAAAGTGATATGAACTTAAACGTGCATTGTGTAACTTTTTTCCTTCATTACTTTGTCTGGAATGTTTCACACTTTGGCATTAAAACTTTCTATCGTCATGGAGACCAAACCGGACCCAAGTTACAGGTCAGATCTGTGGAGAGGCGACCCCACTCACAGTCACAGCGTCTGTTTTTATGGGTATTTCTGAGCTCTGAAACCGCCTGTGTTTGACTAAATGTAAAATAGAGCTGCTTAAAGTTACACTATGGAACATTTCAGAGTAGTGACATCTCCATAGAAACAAGGAGGTGACAGACCCCCAACAAAAAGTTACACGGTGCAGCTTTAAACTTCGATTAAATGATTTTTAATACATTCTTTGCTCAGCCTCACTTAAAATTAAAACTTTTGTTCCAGTTCTAAATTACAGATAAAACTGCAGTTGTTCAGACTTTGGTTCGTTCCTGTCAAAAATATAAGTAAAATTCTTGTAGTTCCTTGATCATAAATTTAAACCCAAACAAAGTCCTTTCAGTCAAACAGAAGCATTTCCTGAAGCGTTTACTCTTTTTTTTTTTTCTGACATATTTTCCAAACCTGATTTCGTTTGTCCAAAGAATTTCAACGTGTTTAAATCCCGTTCTCCTCAGTCCCTCTTTGGGCTGCAGTGGGTTTAAGCGCAGAGTTTTGCTGTAAATGATCTCACAGTCGGGGCTCACTCACCTGTGGTCGAGCAGATGGCCCCGAGTCGGCGCCATTTGGAGCGATCTGATTGGCCGACGGGTTCTGTAGTGGGAGGAGCCAGTTAAGTATCATAAAACCCGTTGGATATTTTTTACGTCGTACTTTACTTCAAACGGTGTTTTAAATTAAAACCTGTTATATAAAGTACTTAAAACAGTGAAATTCACATTAATAATCTAAAACTACTAAATGATTATGATGATAAGAAACAGTTTGGTAATGTTAAATAATGAAATTTAAACCAATAATATTAAATATGGTAAATGATTAAAAAAAGGAGAAAGACATGAGAATTCTGTATGATCAAAGAATAAAAAGGGGTTAAGAAATAATAGGTAAAATAAAACACTCTGTATAACTGTAAACTAAATATGGACATGAAAAAATGTTTGGATAAAGTTATTATCAGTATTATTATTGTTATAATAATAATATTTTATTTGTAGTTATGACACTGGGTCAGATTAAGAAAATAAAGAAAATTACCCCCAAAAATTATAATTATTATTTTTATTATTTGTAGTTGTGACTTGCACTGGGTCAACTAAGAAAATAAAAATGAAAATTACAAAAAAAGCACAACACAATATGTCGTATCTTATCTCCATGGAGACGAGGAAGGTGCACAAACAAGTCACGTGTCAGATCTGCGGAGAATTTGCTTTAAATATAAGTAAAACTCAGACGGATCGGTCCAATGTCAAACTATGGAAGTCGAGCAAAGCAAAAACCACGGGGAGATGAGTGGAAAAGTTACACAGTGCACCTTTAACACTCATTAAATTAGGCGAGTAGGTTTGGTCCAGGTTTTCCCGACAGAACCAGAATATTGATCCTTTTCCCTTCTCGGTTACTCCATTTTTTTAAACTAACGGTAAATGGGATCCGAGCGTCGTCCAGCCCCGTCGTTCTGTATTTGGCAGCACAGTGCAGGATTCTCCCAGCGTCCCTGAACACCTCACACGTCCTCCTTTGGGCCGGTGGTTGTTTGCCCCCCTCTCCTCTGATGCATGGCTTCCTCGTGGTGCTTCCATCTGCCCGAGTTTTTTACAAATCTGCTTCTCCGCTCACGGCATGGCCCCCGTCCCCTTCTTCTGTGGAGGAAACGGAACGACGCGAGCGATGTGGAGCCTCCTTTAAGAATCACGGCGAAATACGCTGCATGAATGAGTGAAAACCGAAGGGTGGAAATTTGAGTCCACTTGTATTAATCCAACGTTCATGTTTTTTAGGGGGTTTTTTTTGGTCAAACCTTGGATCAGTTTCAAGCCTGGAGAAACAGACACTTTTCTATATTATATCTCGGCAGCAGCTTCCCAAACATTATTAAAACATCACAAACTAAAACATTAAGCAGTTTTTTTTGGTAATTAAGTAGTTTTGAAGCATAAAAATCTGGTGTCACTTTCAGAAACTGCCGAAGCTACAACTAATATATAAAGGAATAAATGAAGTTAGTTTTGTTAAAGTTTTATGATCCACCACTGCTGCTTTGGCTTTCAAGCTGCATCGTGTCACTTTTTTCTGGTGGAGGATCCGTCGGATGCTTTTCTTTCTCTGTCTGGAAGGTTCCTCAGTGTGGCATTAAATTTCCTAACCAAACCAGACCCAGTTCCAGGTCAGATCTGTGGAGCGGCGACGCCGCTCACAGACAAAACGCCTGTTTTTCTAGAGATTTTTTAGCTTTAAAACCTCCCGTGATTGAATAAATAAATTAAAGTAGAGCTGTTTTAATGTCACACTGTGGGACATTTCGGGCAGAGCTGTGACGTATCCATAGAAACAAGCAGGTGATGAACGCGCAACCAAAAAGTTACACAGTGCAGCTTTAACTGATACTAGAGCAGAGACTGAAAGTGAGAATTTATAAATGATTAAGTTGATTTTCTATAATATTTAGTTTACTTTAAACACAAATGTCGGCGGTAAAAGATCCACATGAGCTTTTTTAATGTTTTATCATTTAAAGTAAAAACAGAACAGGTGTTTTGGGTCGTCGTCCAGTGAATTGTCTTTTCACACCAGTTTATCGACCAAAATCTTTGTAAAATCCGTCGGAAGGTGCAGTTTGTTTAGTTTGATGAGTGACTGTACACGAAAAACACAAGACTGCATGTTTTATTTTCCAGATACAAGTGGAAAAATGTAAAATTTTCACCCTGTATTCCCCCATTGGCCTTCACATGCACACAAAATCTGATTATAATCTGATTTCTGGACCTTTTAAGATTATTTAAATGACATGAAAACGACTAAATCCGCTGTGAGGAAGAAACGCGGTGATTTTTTCTGTTTGCATGTCGTTTTAATAATGCGATAACTCCAGAAATGTCTGAATAATCAGATTTAAAGTGGTCATGTAACACAGCCTGTTTATAACCGAGCGCTGATGTAACACGGCCGAGTCTGTCCACCACACTCTGACTTTTACGATGTCGCACAAAGCTGCTTAAGCGGCAACTTCACTTTGCTTATTTTCTATCTGTTTTTAAGATCATTTTTACCTGTTAACTCGACCTTTATTTCACTTGTTCACGTGCCTCATTCTGACTGTGATTTCCGCTCAGTCGTTTTGCCACAGGTCGTCTCATCCCGCGGCGTTACCTCTGTGTGTTTCTGTCGTTGGCAGTTGGTGCTTCCCGAGTACCTGATCCACTTCTTCTTCTGTGTCATGTTTTTCTGTGCGGCCGAGTGGCTCACGCTCTGCCTCAACCTGCCCCTGCTGGCCTACCACGTCTGGAGGTGCGTCCGCCGCTCTCACAAACACGTCTGACCTCTTGGAATAAATCATTTACATTTTTCTCCCCACTTAAAACCACAGAGTGTCACTTTTAGCCTTCGTAAAAACATGTCGTATTGGGTTTGTTCATTGCACTGAAAAACACTGAGACCCGACTCTTATTGTATCTAGTGTATCTTTGATTAAAATATTCCACAGTACGATTATAAAACACGTCTGTCTCCATGGAGAATGTCCCAGAGTTTGGTTTTAACTTTCTTTTTCCATGGAATCGTACAGGTGATGTGCCACTTCCACAAAGATACACACGTTTTACATGAGAAAGAAATGTCTTCTATACACTTTATTCACTTTTAAATGTGAAAAAAAAGAGTTTATACTTAAATTTTACTCGTGTGTCTGTTAAAGGGCCAATGTGACACTATTTTCTGATCCATGTAAAAGGTCCAAACATTTGTGAAGATTTAGATTTGACGCTTTCAGCACCTTGTTCCATCTTTTTAAAATGTCTCAGAAGTGAAATGAATCCACAGAGAGCAGCAGATAAAAACCTCTTTACTGAGTATTCACCTACTTCAGGACACACAAACAAAGGAAATTTAAACAAGTAAAGGGCGACAACAGGTCAAAAAACTGTTTGGCTCCACTCCCATGATGCACCTGCACTCGTCTTAAATAAGCCACAGACACAAAATAATACACAAAAATAAACAGTAAGTAAGTTTATGATTAACGTTGGCAATAATTAATCGAAAGAAAAATTTATCAAATTATTTTTAAGCAAATAATCACCCAATAATCATGTTAACCATAAAGAATGACCAAAATTACAAAAAAAAAAAAAAGAATTATAAGTAAATATGAAATCAAACAAAACAGGAATAATTATCTCAATAATAAAAATATTACAAAAACTGAGTTTAAGCTCCAGCTCCGTTTTAATGTTTCCTTATCACAAACACCTGGAGTGGTGTTTTTTTTTTTTTAGTTCAAATTTAACACACAAATCAAATTTAGGCTGAATTCTCTGTTCCACCTTGTGATGTCACCGTGTGATGTCTAACCCTATACAGGAAGTGCTCCATTGTTTTGTTCTTTTTAAACTCCACACACCTTCACTCGAATCGTTTGGATCATTTCACTTGAGCTGCGGATCTCGACTGAACTAAAGGTCAAATTTAGCTGAAAAATTAAAAACTACCTCTTCATGACATCACAAGGGGGAACAGAGCGTTTGGAGCTCTGCAGACGTAGACAGACGAATAATAAAGTCACTCAAACGTGTGAATGAAACAAACACGACTCCAGCTCTGTTTTCCAGAAGAAATAATATTGGATCTTTTAAGAAATGAGGATTGTGTTCATGTCAAACAGGCTCCAGATATCCTGAAATATCCCACAGTGTTTCTTTAACCTGGTGTTGTTGCAGGTATATGAGTCGCCCCATCATGAGCTGTCCGGGCCTGTACGACCCCACCACCATCATGAACGCCGACATTTTGGCCTATTGTCAGAAGGAGGGCTGGTGCAAACTCGCCTTCTACCTCCTCTCCTTCTTCTACTATCTCTACGGGTCAGGAGCAAACTTTACTCTTGAATATCGTTTTTACTCTGCACTTTTTATTCAGAATGTAGATAAAGCCAATAGATACTTTAAAATACTTTAGAAGTGTCTTGCACAAGGACAATGACATTATGCAACAGTGGATGAAAATGTCGACTTTGTGTTTCCCTTTATTGTGCACTCTAGGTTCACTTTGACAACGTTCTGTACTTTTTATTACAGACTATTTAATTTTTGTCTGTTTCTATTATTAAAATGTTGGTTTTGAGTGGGCAAATATCCCGTCACATCTGCCCCTTTCATCACTGTTCTGATTTGCCTGAAACTGTAGAAAACTCGGAGAATCCTCTGTTCTAACTCCCGTCTCCTCTCGCAGAATGATCTACGTCCTGGTGAGCTCCTAAAACGGCGGCGCTGAAGGGCGGACGCAGGTTTCGGTGAAGCCTCTGGACTTTTCACTGAAGTCTGGGCCGGACACTGGACACTGCGGTGGTCCAAAAAAAAACAAGCAAACAACGAGAACGCCGCCATTTTACCCAGTGAACTCTGAAACTCCACTACAGCTCATCGCTCTACAGGTAAACGAAACGGGGAAACGACGGACGGATTTCAAGATTTTTTTGTTTTTGTTTCTAATGCTGTGGTGATTTTTATGCTTGGGGTTTAAATAAGACACGGGGCAGTTTTCAGTTTTAGTTCCAGCTGTTTTGAGTGTTTACAGGTGGAGAATAGGACTTCTACACGTGTGGAGTTTGAACTGCAGTGAATAAAACGCATTTCTGTCACTTGACTTCGATAGTAACAGCCCGACCCTAGAGGACGATCAGCGACTGACGGCAAAAGACCCGTGGACGGAGAACGGAGAACTTTACGGGGACCCCATCCTGATCTGGCATTTTAATTAACACTAAAAACAAAAACATGGCCCCATCTTGACCCAAACTTTCACATTTACGGCACTGTTTTCTCATTACTGTCCCTAAACACATCCTCAGTTTAGTTGTTTTGGTTTATTGTGGCGTTTTTCTTAGATGGGATCTGTTTTTTTTTATCACAATAATGTGCACCAAGGAGCTTTTAAGAGACTCTATTCACATCGCAAACCAGGAAGACGTTTGAAAAGACGCGTTTACAACTTCCATCGCTGAACGACTGTGATATGTGCGCTCGTGATTGTTCAGTGTTTCCCGCAGCCGCTTCGTAGTTGAGCCTTGACGAAAACTATGTCCGTCCGAACCTCGAGAATCCTCGCAAAACTACGGCCCTCACTTTCGCCGGACACAACGGGAAGCTACAGTGACATTTAGATAAAGAAAACTTGGGACATTTTCTCATTTTTCCTGGATTTTGTCAGACTTACGACGGCAAACAGCCCGGAAGTTGTATTTATCGTATTTCCAAACGTCGTCCTGGTTTGTGACGCGAGCCTGAATCGAGCCTGTCGCTTTAAACTTGTGTAATTATTCCTTGTTTCTTCGGAGCGTTCACACTTCACTGTCACATGTTGGATCCAACTGTCACTTTAAGCTTAGATTGTAGAACGTAAAATACCAAATAAGAGTCGGGACGTTTATTTGTTTCGGTCACTTAACACATCAGGCGTTTATTTGAGACCAGGCGGCGATTTGGGGCGATTAATTCCTTCCTCACAGAAATCTGGAGCTCCAATTCTTTTACCCAGTGCGACGATAATTCAGGCGACTTTCTGCACAGACGTAGGCGAGTTCACCTGAAACGTTCCGTCAGAATCTCTCCGGAGCGTTTCAGGAGAGTTTCCCACATGTGAAAGCGACTCCTGAATCACAGAAAGTCGCTCAAACCCTCCACAACACGCAGACGTTTCTTTATCCGAACAGACGACAGACGCAGCGAGTGTGGAGCAGCAGAGCGAGAACGTTCATCCACCGCATCAGGAGGAGCAGCTGTGCTTTTCAGCGCTTATAGTTTATGCAAATGAGCCGTGTGGGTTTAGGTTTGGTTTGTGTAGAGACGACGCAGCGTCAGTCCTGCTCCTGTCGCTGCAGCTCCACTTCTGTCTTCAGCACCGACATTAGACTCACCGACGCTTATTTATCAGAATAAACAAATATACAAATCTACACCTGCACCCGGCGTTTAAAGGGGTAATTAAGGCGATTAAATGGTTTCATTTGCCTTTATCTACATCCTGAATAAAACGTCGAGAGTTAAAACTACATTCCTGAGTAAAGTTTGAGTTTTCCTCACCCGTTCTTCATGATCCTGGAGTTTTTATTTTGCTATTTTACCCTTAAAATCACTTCCTTTTCCTAATCTCGAACTCCACATTCGCCCCTGTAACACTCGTCACACTCGTCACACTCGTCACACTCGTCACACTCACTTAGTCCTTTTCTTTTATACAGTTCGTGTTTTTCTGTCGATTTCACTGTCCGGTCTGAAGGGGTCTCCGAATAAAGATTGGATTTTATCACTGAGAAGTTGCACAGGGACAATCACTTCTGGTTGTCAAAAAACGCGTCTCAAACTAGCACCAACGTTTCTGTCAGCTTTTCTTTTTTGCATCATGTGTAATCCCTGGAAAACTACTGCCGTATTTTTCCATTTTGTGTGTAGAAAATCCCAGCGTTGTGTTCAGTGTCCCTTTAATTGAAGAGGGGGTGTTATTTTTGGAGCGTTCTTAACTCTTCCCTCCTCGAAAACGTGTCTGAAGAGGTTTGAGATGTGAGAGCAAATGGGGGAAACGCTAAAACAAAGCCTCAAAAACTTAAAATGCACTTGTTTTTGAGTGAAGACGGCATTTTGGAAACGATAAAATGTGATGTTTTACAGCTAAACACCCCGCAGAAGTCACTTACCCCCTCTTTAAAAAGGTAGAATCAACAGTAAAAGACTTAAAATTGTATTACAATTTAGAAGGATTTTTCCATTTGTATTTCAGTAGGAAATTGTGGTGCCAAACTGTTGACTGTACCTTTCAAACATTTTTTTCTTTTCTTTTTTCTTCACCAAATATTCCAGTTTATTTATTCTGTGTTTTATCATTTTCTCTTTTGTGATGGGAAATATCACACTCCTCGCGGTCCCGTCTCATTCACATCTGTGCATTTTTAGGACGTTTAAAATGATCGTTAGTAATAATTTATTGCCATTTTTAAATCGTCGTCAGGGAAACTGAAGTTAAATTTTTATGTTTTAGATCCCGACATGTCACAAACAAAATGTGGACTCGTTTTTATTTGACTCGGAATAAAAATCCTCCCACTGTTAAACACGTGTCGTTGCTTTTTTAAATTATTATTATTATAGTTTCCTCGTCACACACAGAGCTGGAGCTGTTTTGTTTCATTCACACGTTTAACACACAAACACTGCACATTTATGCTGAGTTTTTCTCTCAAACAGAAAACACCGTTCCACCCTGTGATGTCATGTGGTGATACAGGAAGGAACTGTCATTTTGAGGGAATGAAAACCCGGCACATTAATAACAAAATAAACATAAGACATAACAAAATATAAGACTTAACACAAAAAACAAGAGCAAATTAAAAGTGGTGGGAGGGTTTTGTGTGCAGTAGTTTCTCAGTTATGTATTTATCAGGGGCGTAAAAAAAATAATCCAGTGATGTATCGTGGTGATGCATTACACAATTCTCCAATTCAAAATGCTTCTAAATCAATTATTTATTTTTTACAAAAATTCATTATTATGCATTTACTGTTCTCATGATGATTGGTGTGAAAGTGGAGCCTGTGGTCAGGACTCCCTTGAAAAACAGACGAGTGTCTCAATGGGACTTTCCTGGTTAAATAAATAAAAAAGTTGTTTTAAAAAAGGTAAATTATGTTTCATACACTTTGGTTCTCATGAAGGTGAAGCCGACAGTATTATTAGAAGTGGTATATTGCAATTTATCACTAATTATCCATTATTTTAGTATCGTGATATATCGAATCGTGACATATATCGTATCGTCAGACTCAATATAGTATTTACATTTTAGGGCTCAAGTTTGCATTTATTTTTTGTTCCCTTATATCGTTTCTTTTGTTAATCTTTTTATCAGCTCCAAAACACATTTCTCACACACACACACACACACACACACACACACACACACACACACACACACACACACACACACACACACACACACACACACACACACACACACAGACACACAGACACACAGACACACAGACACAGACACACACACGCTCACACACATTATTTTGACCTTTTCAGGTAACGGGACATTATTCTGTTTTACTGCGTTTTTAAACTCCACACGAGATCCTCCTCCACTAGAGTCACTTGGAGCGTTTCAGTCCTGGAAATGCCCATTTCTGCTGAACCAAAGGTAAAAGGAGCTGTGCTAATGAAAACCACTGCTGCAGAAGAAGAGTGCATCATAGTATTTCAACACTGTGACCCTCAGGAAATCTGTTTTTATTTATTTTCGGTCGTTTTCTCTCTAAACTGAACCTGTATTTTAGTATTTCCCTCCGACCTGCTCCGGGATGACAGGTGTGACTCAGTGTTCCTGCTGTAACCTGCACCAGCATCTTTCCTCTTTATGACTTGTGTCCTGGTTAATGTTTTGTTGTGCACTGCCCCTGTGCAAATACAAGGCAAACCACACCACTTCATGACATCACAAGGTGGAACAGAGCATTTTGAGCTTTGCACATGTGGACGGAGGAATAATAAAGTTACTCGAACGTGTGAATGAAACAAAACACGACTCCAGCTGTTTTTGAGGAGGAAACAACATCAGAACACGACTTAAAGCTCACAGGTTTGTCCTAAAAAGACATTTAAAGTGAATAAAATAAACACACAAACAAAAATAAATTCCTCACCCGTTCCTTTAATTAGTTCACATAAAAATCCATATATTAAAGTATTCGTTTAAAGTGCAGAAGCAGAATCACAGAATACTAAGGCCATTATTATTATTATTATTATCACCGTCACCATAACGAGAAAAGATGCAAACTTGATTTTAAGATTTAGGCTCATGTTGTTGTGTAAGACTTGATCACCGCGACACGCTTCTCTCTGACGGCTCCTGTCTGGACGCCTGGTACAACACAAACTTCTCCTGAAACTCGTGAAGGAAATTATATTGCTGCAAGAAACGACGGTTAAACGGTTAAAAAAGTGCAAACAAACTCACTCCGAATGTTTGTATTTCTAAAAGTGAATGATATTTGCGTGCGTGGTCCTCACTTTGACCGTCTGGATGGCCCCTCCCCCTCTGTGCTCCCTCAGAATCTCTATGGCTTTGTTTGGGGTCATGGTCAGAGACATCTGCAGCAGGAGACACGCAGCGACTGGAGAAGAAGAGGACAGTAATGATACAATGACAAGGATAAACTGTGAGAATATTCAAAGAGTGCACCAAACTCACTGAGTCCTGAGCGTCCCAGGCCTCCGTAACAGCTGAAACACAAACACACGTGAACACACAGGTTAAACTGCTGATCGGCTCAAACGGAGTCACAGATTTGTACGAAGCATCGCGATCACAGCCTGGACAAAGAAGTGGACTGATGCTCAACCCTGTGGCGTCTAAACTGCACCAAACACCTTGTGATTTGAAACGGACACTTGAAACTAATTGACGTGCGGCGAATTTTGGCGAAAGTTCAGATTTTTCAACTGTGGCGTCGACGCTCAGACGCTGCGGAAGAGAAATGCCCCAGGTGTTAAGAAGTGGATCAAAACAATACAAGAAATTAAGAGGAATGAAAAAAAATCACTCATAAAGTAAAGAACAATGAACAGGATTCTGAGAAAAGATGGTTTATGATGATTTAGAGATGGATGAAAATCAAGATACATGAAATAAAACAGCGGCTGAGTGCAACACTCAGGCCTCACAGCAAGAAGGTTGTGGGTTCGATCCCAATATATCTATTGTGTGTAAGTGAATATATACATATATATACATGGAAGTGTATATAGACCCCTAAGATATGTTATAAATAGAATTAGGGCCGTTCACTAACGGAAAAGAAATCTGAAATAGAGATGTATATGTAAATATAAACCTCCTACATTTTTAAATAGAGGTTAGGGTTACAGCAATATTATTATGGTTATTATTGCTCTCATTATCCTTTTTGTGTTATTATTTATTTATTTATTTAGTTGATTTATTTTTATTCTATTTTATTCTGCGTATATGGTTTATTTTGAGATTGGGATTTGTGTGGAGAATGTTTTCTTGAAGCTTAAGAAATAAAGTGTAAAAAATTCAAATGTTGCAGAAACGTTGAACCTGCCCAGACGCACATCGTCCATAGACTTGATTTGATTTGAAGTGATTTACAAACAAAATAGTAAAATAAAAAAACAGGTAGAACAGGTTAATAGGAACATTTTAAGACCAAAATGAGGAGGTTCACTGCAGTAGTTACAGAGAGAAACGTTTTTTTGGCGTCCTGCAGAATCGCTCTGTCCGTTTATTTCCAGTCTATGATGCAGAATGTGACAAAGCCCCTTGTGCCCGTGTAAGATTCAGGCTCAGTTTGTGACTCACTGTATGACGGTGCGGCGGTTTTGGTCCAGGTTGTGGCGGAGCTCCTCCAGGATGCTGCAGCAGAGCTGGAGGTCGGGGGCGTGTCCGTCGGTGAAGGGCCTGTGATGGACCCTGAGGCCGCTCAGGACGTACAGCTCCAGCAGAGACGGGACGCGGTATTTACACAGCTCTGCTCTGGAGCAAAACACAAACACGTCCTGTACACCCTGAGACTGGAGCTCCTCTGGAGACAAACACAACGGGAACGTTAATCAGACCATTCAACGTGTTTTCATGTTTTTCTGTATTGAAACAAAATCAGCTCTCAGATCTTTCTCCATGTTATAGAAGTTTCTGACTCTGAAGTTGTATTTGGAGCGATTCATGTTTGAGGAATCTTTAATCTCTTATTCTGCTTTTGTCATGACGTTTACGGCCATGTCAGCTCCCATTATCCATATATAATTGTTCATATATTCATCTCTACACTTGACATTTTTTACTACTATGTTATAAATATTCTACTATATTATTACTATAGCTTCTGAGTTTAGTACAGATTCATTTTTTAACATTCAATTTTTTCTTATTCTTACCAATATCTCTCTGCAGACTTCTGCGGATATCTTTGTACTTGCAACCTGCAGCCAAAACAGAAAAAGAGAAACTTAAAATTGTACCATGAATTTACAGAAACTCTGACATCTCAGACAATGAAACCAAACCTGGAAGTGCGCATATCCCTAAGAACTGTGAACTCCCCACAGCCGAGAGAGGAAGCCTGGAGGAGGAACAGCAGTAAACAGGTCATTTAAATCTAAATAACTATAATAAAACAAGAATAACTAAAAAAATCGACAGTTCATATCCATACAATATGGAAAATTACTATAAACATCTGAATAAATGAATAAATAAATATGCTTGCACTCACCATGAAATGTGGAATGGGGTGAGGTCTTCTTCTCTAATGTCGTCTTCATCTGACGAAGAATCAAAATCATTTGTTCTCATGACTCCAACTGCAGAAAAACAAACAAACAAAACATTTAAGGTCTTTATAGCCTAAAGGTAAATACTGACTCAACCTTCAAACATGCTCCTGTTGCACTGGTTCTGAACTCAATTAAACTTTATTTCATCATAGAGCTTAGTTATATTCGAGTACTTTACGTGTCTAACACTCGTTTTAAATGTGTATTATTATTTTTTTTCTGCTTTCCTTTTACATTTGTTGTGTCCAAATAACTTAATGAAATTGTGGGAGGGGCTATAATGGTATATATGGTCATTTAAACCTCTCTTTGCACACTTCACAACAAGAAAGCAATACGCTAAATTAAAAACACCATTATTATACAAAGAACAGAGTTGAATGCATTATATATTCTATAATTTATCACCCAAAAAACCCCACAAAATACGCTAGTAAAAGCTTGCAAATGATCGTAAACCAATCGTGGCTAACTGTTAACATGCTAATGAGGCAGCGAAAACTGACTAATGAAGAAAAGCAGAAATAATCTGCAATTGCACACCACGAGAAATAAACTTTACCAGTATAATAGTGCTATAGCTACACATTTAAACTTAGAAATCGTAAGAAAAATGGCTAAATATGGTTTATTTTGCGCTTACCTGAGCGTGTCTGCCTGTTTTGACAGCTCCCGTCAGCTGCGGCAACATTTGAAAATTCTGTGAGCGGCGCAGCCAATCAGAATCGAGCATTTCACTTGGTCACGCCCACACGCAAAAACGTTAAAAATTTACAGCAAAAATCAGAAAACATCACTAAAATAATTAATTATAAGTCAGAGATTATTAATTATCACGTACACATTCAAACTGTAGTAATCAGGAAAGAGAATTTATAGATTAAAAAAAACATTTGAAACGTCTAAACATGTAAAAAAAAAAAAAAAAAAAAAAACATAACCGTCATTCGTACTATAAAATAATTAGATTACTTTTTCTATATTAATTGTAAACTGTACATCATTTGATTAACATGTTTATTTTTTATCATATTCATATTTTTATTAGGTCTATTATTTATTATATATATATGTCGTAATAATAATAATAATAATAATAATAATAATAATAATAATAATAATAATAATAATAGTTATATTGCACGTTAGCGTAGAGTTAGTAGTAGAACAGGACAGCGCGGACCTTCGCTAGTCTCGTGCTCGTGTTTTGTGCGTTGAGGTTCGTCGCTCGTGCAGCTCACGCAGTTCACGCAGAGAGCGTCACGCACGAGGAGGAGATGCAGCGGCTGCACTTTCCTCCGGGAAATAAATCTTTTTACGTGGAAAACGGATTTAATTTAGAGCTCGACAGATGCGCGATCGAGAGGTTTGACTCGACTTTAACAGGTGAGTTTGAGGTTTTTTTGCTCGTCCTCTTTACGCTGCTGCTGCTGTTACAAACCCAAATGCAATGTCAAATCTGTTTATTTTTAGGCTGTTTTTTTTTTTTTTTTTTTTTTTTTTTTTTTACAAAATACACCCTTGTTTCTGGTTTTATTTCTGGTTATTTCTGTTTATTTTTCCATAGTAAACTCAGTATTGAGTCTACAGAGTTTCTCCTGTGACGTGGTCGTGCTTTACTATTGAACAAAGTAATAACAGCCTAAAGCAGGTGGTACAGTAGTACTGTGAGTATTACTGCAGTAGTAGTAGTACTATAGCAGTCCCTCTGAACCTGGGCACTTGTGTTGCAGACTGAGCAGGAGGAGGACCTTGGATCAGACCTGGACTTCCTGCCGTTTTGGCTCCAGTTTTACTTCCTGCACAGAGGGGCCCCTCGCTGGAGTATGTACCTCCAACACACAGAGTCCCACACGAAACAACATTATCAGCACATTTAGGATAATCTGACGTGTTAGCCTCCAGAAACCAACAGAAGCATCACTGAATTTCACAACAGAGAGATTTAGGGGAAATTATCTGTGCATTTGCTGTTTTTACAAAGGTCTATCTACATTTATACAGCATCAGACTTTTTAAAATCTGTTGTATGTCGTTTATTAATCAATTTATGTTTTTAAGGCAATTTTTGATATATATTTTTGTTTTTTTTAATAGTCAATCTCGTAAATCAATAGTTTTTAGTTTAAGAAGCACATTCAGTAACACTTTATAATGACCACACTTTAATTAAAGCTGCATTGGAGGGTGGAGGATCCGTCTCCATGGAGATGTTATCGCTTTGTCTGGAATGTTACACAACATGGCATTAAATTTCCTTTCTATCTCTACGGAGACCAAACCAGACCAAGTCACAGGTCAGATCTGTGGAGAAGCAGGTGACGGACCCATAATAATAGAATAAAACATCTTTTGTGAGTCACGTTCTAATGTTGTTCCCTCCTCAAAAACAGAGCTGGAGCTGTTTTTTGTTTCATTATTATTAGTTTGTCGACGTCTCCAAACTCTTTGTTCCACCTCGTGATGTCACGAAGTGGTAGTTTTCAAGTTTAGCAGCTCCTTTTACCTTTAGTTCAGGAGACATAGACAGTTCCAGGACTGAAATCATCCAGATGATTCTAGCGAAGGTGTGTGGAGTTTAAAAACACAGTGGAGCACTTCCTGCATCACCACACGATGACATCACGAGGTGGTTTCAGTTTGAGGGGAAAAACTCAAAGCCTGAATGTGCAGGGATGGGTGTTAAATGTGTGTGAGTGAAACAAAACACACCTGCAGGTCTGTTTGTGACGAGGAAACTTCAGTTGTGCTGCAAATGTTAAAAAGTGTTTGGCTTATTTTATATTTTGGACGTAAATCCACCGTTTTAAATCACTTTTTCTTTCCGAACGCACTGACCTCCTGTTCTCTGGGCAAATCCTCTCCCTTCGCCACTAAAACCGCTGTTCATTTTCGCTCCGTTGTTCTGGGAAAGCGTCACGTTTCCGGGAGGTTCACCGCTTTGTGTCTTTTGTCTTTTATCAAATCTGAAATCAGAGCCTGGGTCAGTGTCGCGTTAACGTTACGTCCTTTACTCTTTTAAAACATGAAAAAAATGATTCATTCTAAAGAAAAAGCTTAAAAAACGCTCAGTTTACATTTGCATATTTAAGATTTTACTCTAATTCTCGCCTAGTTTGAGCTAAACTGACATTTCTTGTCTTCATATGTAGAGATAACAACACGGTCCATGACTGTTTCCTAGCAACCAGAACGTAAACAAGGGCCAAACGAGTCTAGATGACACAATAGTTATGATTAGACTAATAAAAATACACAACGACAGGTTTATTTTGTTAAAGGAAAAGCTGAAGCTGCTGAAAAAACACCTTCCATGTGCATAAATTGATAAATTGTCTCTGCGTTTTGGAGTTTTCTGTATTAATGAGACAGAGTGATTCAGTTTGAATATGCAGCTCTGTGTCTCTTTGTACTTTTTCACCGCTTTCTTTTCAATAACGGGCACTTAAAACGTCGTAAAACTATAATAAATATTTACTGCCGTACTGTCCACCAAACCAGGTCAGGTTAGAGAAACGCGTCACTTTAAAGTTATAGTATTGCATTTAAAAACCTGTGATCTGTGTTTCGCTCGTGGTTCATTTTGTTGTTTGCAAACTGCAGCTGTGTGTTCGGTGTGTTTGTGTTTGGAGCAGGTCATGAAGCCCCAGGAGGCAGAGCTCATCAGCGAAATCTCAAAGGTAAAACTCTCTCCTCCTCCATTATCCTCGGCTCTAAAGGGACAAACGACAAACAAAAGACCAGAGAACACAATATTCCAGCTGCTGGTCTGATGGAAATGAGAGAGAGGCTCAAGTGTGTCAATGTAAACATGTAAATGCTCATTTGTGAATACCGTAAAACACCAGATAAGAGCCAGGTCCATTTAAACGCCGGGTGCAGGTGTATATTTGTATATTTGTATATTTGTATATTTGTTTATTCTGATAAATAAGCGTCGGTTCCAAATAAACTTTGAGTCTCATGTCGGTGCTGAAGACAGAAGTGGAGCTGCAGCGACAGGAGCAGGACTGATGCTGCGTCGTCTCTACACAAACCAAACTTAAACCCACACGGCTCATTTGCATAAACTATAAGCGCTGAAAAGCACAGCCGCTCCTCCTTTTATTCATAGTTCCTCATTTCCAGAGTGTTGGAGACGTGTGGAGACACTTGTTTAAATCTTCCTCCAGTCCTTGTATTTGCAGAGGTGCTGGTGCTGGGCTAGTGCAGGTCAATGGCCACAGTCGTCCTGCCACTAAAAACAGTCTGACCCACTCCACAGACCCGAGGAAAAACTATTAGACTCCAGACTGTCCCTGTGAACGTCTGTGTCACAGAATCATTTTAGAGTCAAACCGACTGCTGCATCTGAAGGATTTGTGTCTGAGCAGCAGTGAGTTGTTCTTCCTGACAGAAGCTCGACAGCAGCGACTGATATATGAGAAAATAGAACCTCAACATGCGACGATTCAGGAGACACAAGGTTAGATTATTTCAGACATGATTCTGTGACACAGACGTTCACAGGGACAGTCTGGAGCTCTAATAGTTTGTATGTTTTTAAGCCCATTGACCTGCACTAGCCCAGCACCAGCACCTCTGCAAATACAAGGACTGGAGGAAGATTTAAACAAGTGTCTCCACCAGGGTTCTACAGTTCGCCCATTTCACTCGCATTTGCGAGTAAATATTTCGCCGTGCGAACGAGGAAAACAAAACAGTCGCATCAGTGCGAATGCTTCTGCAGCACAATAAGGAGCTGCGCACAGACGTAACTGACGAGTTAAACGTTCTAAATGTATCAAACATTAGGGGCGCAGTCACACTAGGACTTCAGAATCCTGCCCGAGCCTGGATCACCCCTAAAGCGCCTCACGCCCAGCGCGAGCACAACTGAACCGCACGACACCTCCGACCGCGCACGACCCAACATACGAGCTCCGGGTGTGCGGTGATATCACTCATACGAACAAACTCCGCTTCAAAACACACCCACGCCCCCTTAAACGAGGAGCAGCACCACAGCAGGACCCACACCTGTACCACCACTCAGTAGACACCCCTACACTGCTGGACTTCCTCCTCTGACAAAGTGAGAGTCTTGGTTTTGTCTCGGACTCGAGCGCATTTGGACTCGGTCTCGTCACAGACTCAAGGTCTGAATACTGAGTGCATCATATTTCATTACGGCCACTGCTGTCCACAATAAACTTGTACCGGTGTGCGGGACCTGTGCGCTGGAGCCCGCGGACACCGCGGCACCGCCAGTGCTCCACCCTCAGCCTACATCACAGGGCAGGTTAAACATCTCACCTGTCCATCCGCCTCGTCAAATACGCCAATACTAATTTTATGTCCGTGTCCGCACAGAGCAGAGCTACAGCACAGAGCAGAGCTACAGCACAGAGCAGATCTACAGCACAGAGCAGATCTACAGCACAGAGCAGAGCTACAGCACAGAGCAGAGCTACAGCACAGAGCAGAGCTACAGCACAGAGCAGATCTACAGCACAGAGCAGAGCTACAGCACAGAGCAGAGCTACAGCACAGAGCAGATCTACAGCACAGAGCAGAGCTACAGCACAGAGCAGAGCTACAGCACAGAGCATAGCTACAGCACAGAGCAGATCTACAGCACAGAGCAGAGCTACAGCACAGAGCAGAGCTACAGCACAGAGCAGAGCTACAGCACAGAGCAGATCTACTGCACAGAGCAGAGCTACAGCACAGAGCAGAGCTACAGCACAGAGCAGAGCTACAGCACAGAGCAGGTGATATGTGGGCTGAAGTTTGCCAAATTAATCTGTTTGTCACATGTGCGTTTGGTTTGGTAAATGTGCAGAGGCTAAAAACCACTGTAAAACCAGTAAGAGAAAGTAACTCCAGTTATGAATTTGAAAATACAGGTTTAAAAATCAAAGACACCCGGCCTCCTCCTCACCTCCAGAGGGCGCCGGCTCAGATGCCCCACCCCCTCCTCAGCTCCTGTGGATGTGGAGGAGCAGTGGCTTTAGTCCGAGCTCTCTGGTGTGAATGGTAGTGCTGTGTTTCCTTCCTGCAGCTGCAGAGGATGGTGTGTGAGCTGAAGCTGGGCTTCAGCAGCGCCCTGTCCGAGCTCAGTCACATCCAGAACTCGGACTCGTGTCTCCGGGACGAGCTGGAGGAAAACGCACGGAGCTGCCAGAAGAGGGCGCACCGCCTGGAGACGCTGGTGCAGGCGCTCAGGGTAACGCCTGTCAGATCTGTGATACACAGACACATGTTTGAGATGTTCCACAGACCGACTTTACTGTGATTCTGTTCCAGGAGGAGCTGACGGTGATGAGATTTCAGATCCTTCAGTTGTACAAACACAGACAGAGAAACCCCCCAGACCGGCAAGTACCAGGACTAAACCAGGACTGAACCAGGAC
>CM060670.1:1837595-1880095 GCA_030686955.1 Odontamblyopus rebecca | reverse complement strand
CCTCCAGAGCCTTTTGCAGTGGACGGGCAAAGATCACCCAGACTGCAGCCTCCTCCTGGGCTCCGAGCGAGCGCTGAGGTCCCTCCTGAACCAGTGCCACCGAATCCTGGAGCGGGACGTCCAGTGGGAGCAGCCAGAAGGGGGCGCCACCAGGTCACTCACACTTTTACCTCCAGAAGGGGGCGCCACCAGGTCACTCACGCTTTTACCTCCAGAAGGGGGCGCCACCAGGTCACTCACACTTTTACCTCCAGAAGGGGGCGCCACCAGGTCACTCACGCTTTTACCTCCAGAAGGGGGCGCCACCAGGTCACTCACGCTTTTACCTCCAGAAGGGGGCGCCACCAGGTCACTCACGCTTTTACCTCCAGAAGGGGGCGCCACCAGGTCACTCACGCTTTTACCTCCAGAAGGGGGCGCCACCAGGTCACTCACACTTTACCTCCAGAAGGGGCGCCACCAGGTCACTCACGCTTTTACCTCCAGAAGGGGCACCACCAGGTCACTCACACTTTTACCTCCAGAAGGGGGCGCCACCAGGTCACTCACACTTTTACCTCCAGAAGGGGGCGCCACCAGGTCACTCACACTTTTACCTCCAGAAGGGCGCCACCAGGTCACTCACACTTTTACCTCCAGAAGGGGCGCCACCAGGTCACTCACGCTTTTACCTCCAGAAGGGGCGCCACCAGGTCACTCACACTTTTACCTCCAGAAGGGGCGCCACCAGGTCACTCACACTTTTACCTCCAGAAGGGGCGCCACCAGGTCACTCACACTTTTACCTCCAGAAGGGCGCCACCAGCTCACTCACACTTTTACCTCCAGAAGGGGGCGCCACCAGGTCACTCACGCTTTTACCTCCAGAAGGGGGCGCCACCAGGTCACTCACGCTTTTACCTCCAGAAGGGGGCGCCACCAGGTCACTCACACTTTTACCTCCAGAATGGGTCGACACAAGGTCACTCACGCATTTACCTCAAGAAGGGGCGCCACCAGGTCACTCACACTTTTACCCTCTGAAGAACCTTCTGCTCATTTTGTAAACTGACCTGGACAAAATGCCCAGACACCAGCGCTGTGACATTTTAAAGAAACATAACCTCATAACCTATTTAACTTGGACAATTTACCCGTTTTAATCATCTTAAATGATAAGACAAGAGGAGCTCCTCATGGTCACGGTGTTGTCCCAGTGCTCAGACTCTGGGCCCAGACTGTGGATCTGACACCATCTGATTCAAAACTGGAAACAAATACCAACTAAATTTAAATTATCGTGTGTTTCCAACCAAAAATGCTCTCACTGAAAATGTAATAACGCTGTCTATTTGTTATCTGTTTGTACCTAATGCGTTTAGTCTGTTTTTATGCCTGTATTTTATATTTTTTCGAAGGACAGGAGTTGAAAACTAAAACTAAAACACTCAAAGCAGCTCCTCTGGTTCGTCTCATGCGATTGTGACGTCCTGAATAAACAAATAAACAAACAGACCAACAGTAACATGAAGCCTTGTGTTTTAATCTCTCTCCTCTGTTTTTATCTCACAGCGACACAGCGCCCTCTGGGGGAGTCTCTGGGAACAGCAGAGAGGACAAGCCTGGAGCAAAGAGGTGACTTCACTGGACTAAACAGGGCCGCAACTCATTTCTCTTTCCTCGCTTCCTCCTCCTCGATTCTGCAGGAAGTGTGTGAGGAAGTCCCGCCCACAGAGGAGACATCAGGAGGAGAAAAGATCTAAACTTTGATTCTTTTCTCTGGTGTTTCTCCTGAAGCCTCCTCAGGTTTACTCCTTCATCCTGTGGTTTTCTTTGGGACAAAACTTAATAGACGGCTGAAAAATGGAGGATCGAGGAGACGAATCGAGGAAAAGCAAGGAAAGAGAAATGAGATGGGGCCCAAGTCTACAACCACTGATCTAACCTTCTTCTTCTCCTCCTCCAGGGACAAACTCTCCCTTACAAACGGGGTGGGCCCGTCTCTGCGGGTGGAGTGTTTGTCCTGTAGTCCGGTGCGTCGTAAATCCACTGTTCCCCCCAAACCCCCCCAGGACCCCCCCAGGGACTGCCCCCACTGCCCCCCCCTGCAGCTGCTGGCCCCCCGGGACCCGCCTCAGCACTGGGGCGAGAACAGCGACTCAGGCCAGGGCACGTACCGCAGCCAGGCCACCGGGGGCGCCGCGGCCGAGCTGCGCGACGGCGACACGGACGTGGACGACGACACGTTCGATTATTCGTCTGTGACGTCCTGCAGCCCCGACGGGACCCTGCGCAGGGACAGCGCAGAAGAAGAGGACAGTCATGTCCCGGTGCTGCTCAAACCCCGAGAGAGGACGGTGAGGGCGTCTGTCTGCTGTTTGTTTGCTCAAATGTTCCGCAGTGCGGCTTTAAGTACATTTCTTTTCATACAAACTTGAACATATGAGACTCTGAAGCACCACTGGCCGTCCGCAGGTGTGTTTGCGATGGCAGATTCCCCGACTGACGCCCCACCCGCCCCTGCGGAGGGAGGAGGAGGGGGGCGGGGCCAGGAGGCCCGTGACGCTCATGACGGGGTCCCCCCCCCTGCACCCCGAGAGCGCCTTCAGACCCATCTGGGACGACCCCACCAGAACGGTACCGCCCGTTTACCACGAGCTGCAGGAGAGATTCAAGTGACGTGAAGTAACTCCCTCGTCTCTCCCTCTCTTCTCTCTCCTCTCCCTCTTCTCTCTGTTTTCTCTCTCTTCTCTCTCCTCTCCCTCTTCCCTCTCGTCTCTCTGTTTTCTCTCTCTTCTCTCTCCTCTCCCTCTTCCCTCTCGTCTCTCTGTTTTCACTCTCTTCTCTCTCCTCTCCCTCTTCCCTCTCGTCTCTCTGTTTTCTCTCTCTTCTCTCTCCTCTCCCTCTTCCCTCTCGTCTCTCTGTTTTCCCTCTTCTTTTTCTCTCTCTTCTCCCTCTTCCCTCTTCTCTCTGTTTTCTCTCTCTTCTCTCTCCTCTCCCTCTTCCCTCTCGTCTCTCTGTTTTCTCTCTCTTCTCTCTCCTCTCCCTCTTCCCTCTCGTCTCTCTGTTTTCCCTCTTCTCTTTCCAGTTGGACTCGTCTCCGGAGCGAGACGGCCGTCAGGGCTTTGTCCCGATTCAGGCCCCGAGGCCGAGTTTCCACCTGTTCAACACTCACAGAGAAAACCTGAGGTGAAGAAAACACAAACACACTAACACACATTAACACACACACACACACACTAACACACACACTAACACACACACTAACACACACACACACACTAACACACACACATACACTAACACACACACACACACTAACACACACACTAACACACACACTAACACACACACACACACACTAACACACACACACTAACACACACACACACACTAACACACACACACACACTAACACACACACACACACTAACACACACACACACTAACACACACACACACACTAACACACACACTAACACACACACTAACACACACACTAACACACACACACACACACACACACACACACACACACTAACACACACACACACACACACACACACACACACACACACACACACACACACTAACACACACACACACACTAACACACACACACACACTAACACACACACACACACACACACACACACACTAACACACACACACACTAACACACACACACACACACAGACACACACACACTAACACACACACACACTAACACACACACACACTAACACACACACAGACACACACACACACACACTAACACACACTAACACACACACACACACACACTAACACACACACTAACACACACACACACACCCTGAGGACCAACAAAAACAGGTCTAAGGGCCACATTTGGCCCCTGGGCCTTAATCCCTCAGGCACAGGCAGAACGTCACTTGGAGAAACGTCGCCCCCTTCACTTGGTTTAGGTGAAATGTGATGGACAGAGCTGAACACTGAGGCTGAGGGGGTTTAGCACTCACAGCTCACAGCAGGAAGGTTCCGGGGCCCCTGGGTGTTTCTGTGTGGAGTTTGCATGTTCTTCCCGTGTCTGGGTGTTTCCTCCAGTTTCCCCCATCAGCCCAAAACCTGCAGCAGGGGTAAAACCCTCCAGCTGAGGTCCTGACCGAGCCGCACAACAACATCCTGGAGCTGGGCCCCGGACGCCTCACGAGGGGCCCCTGCTCCGGGGGGACGGGTGAAACACAGAGAAATGTTCAACAAAACAAACAGAAAACTAAACAAATGACCCCAGTCTCCATTTCAAACAGAGCAGGAACACGTCGGGTTAGACTCCGGTTAAACTGAACTCTGTTTTCAGACAGAGCCTCCTGCAGCAGAGAGGAGCGGCCCCCGGAGGAACCCAGAGGAACACCACAGGGGCCTCACTGTGGGACGACAGTGACAGCGAGGGCCCCTGCAGCACGGTCTAAGCACAGACACTGAGGGCCCCTGCAGCAGCGAGGGCCCCTGCAGCAGTGAGGGCCCCTCCAGCAGCCAGGGCCCCTGCAGTAGCCAGGGCCCCTGCAGCAGTGAGGGCCCCTGCAGCACAGTTTAAACAGACTTTCAGAGACTCCAGGGACATTTTCAGCCATGTTCAGAGGATCTCGAACACCTGGAGTCTTGAACTCCTGAATTTCGCAGCTGAACTGGAGAAACGGCAGAACCTGGATCCTGACGTCTGTTTTTGCAGAACTCGATGATGAAAAACTTGTTTTTTTAATGCATGAAGAAAAACTTTGGACTTTTTGTTGCTTTTAGAGTTTTCTGTTAATTCTAGAAACACACTTGAAAATAAATGAACCGTTGACCTATTTCTCTGAATGTGGCCTGGTCCTGGTTTAGTCCTGGTTTAGTCCTGGTTTAGTCCTGGTTTACAGAAAAAATAACAGCAGTGAAGTCTTAAAGTGAATCTTGTAGTTCAGGGCAAATGGAAACGCTGACTGGAGACGATCTGTGTTGGTTTAGTCCTAGTTTATCCTGGTTTAGACATGATTTAGTCCTGGTTTAGACGTAGTTTAGTCCTGGTTTAGTCCTTGTTTACAGCTGATTTAGTCCTGGTTTAGTCCTGGTTTAGACCTGGTTTAGTCCTGGTTTAGACCTGGTTTAGTCCTGGTTTAGTCCTTGTTTACAGCTGATTTAGTCCTGGTTTAGTCCTAGTTTATCCTGGTTTAGACATGATTTAGTCCTGGTTTAGACGTAGTTTAGTCCTGGTTTAGTCCTTGTTTACAGCTGATTTAGTCCTGGTTTAGTCCTGGTTTAGACCTGGTTTAGTCCTGGTTTAGTCCTTCGTGACATCACTCCGTCCTCAGACTCTTTCATGCGAAGCTTTTGTCGTAAACATCACCTGCAAAGCTCAACTTTTACTTATTTATTTTTTGTCATTTTTCCGTAGCAGCATTATATTATTAATAGGCAATGTTTCTGACTGAAGGTACGATACAAGAAAAAAAGGCCATTCTTTACAAATACAAATTATTTAGTTAGTGTATACATGGTTTTATATACACGGTATCCACAACAAATATACAATTCATAGTGTGTTTGTTCTGAACATGACATAGGCAACTTTATTTTTGAGCATTTAGACACCATCTGCGGATTCTGTAAAGTAGAAAACAAAATTAAAAGGCACATCCGATGCAATATGGGTTATTTTCAGTCTATTTCCGTAAATCTTTCAAGCTGAGAAGAGAGAAAGGAAAGAAATATTGAGAAGTTTGTGGTGGTGTTGTTGTTGTTGTAGTACTAGGAGCAGCCACTAGAGGGAGCCGGCTTCTTTTCGGCGGTGGAGGTGGGCGGGGACAGGTGGTGTTTTTGTTTGTTTTTTTAGTTTGACATCCTTCCAGTGCTGAAGTTTGAAGTTTTGAAGAGCACAGTGTCATTAAGCAGTCGTTACAAGTCTGTGTTACCGTCGCTACCTGATCCGTCTCTGCCGGATTTGCGTCGAAATGCGCCGCCATCTTGGAAAGTCACATCAACAAGTTAAGGAAAAAGAAAAACCGTGATTATTTAAGGTACAGAACAGAACTTTGTGAGGAAATGGAGAGTTAAAGCCAAACTTCGGAACATTCTCCACGGAGACAGTTGTGTTTGATGCCACACTGCGGAATATTATCGCCAACATTTCCACGGAAACAAAAAGGAGAAGCGCCTCCTCTAGACCAATTAAGAGTCAGGTTTGGGGAGATTTTTCTCTGTGAAACTAACACAAGCAAAAAACTTGTCAATTTTATGGGCTAAAAAGTGCCGTACTGTGGCTTTAACGCGTCGTCTGCGCTCACTTTAATCCGACACGTTCAGAAAAGCAGTTTTGATCGCAGAAAGTCGCGCGAACATTTGTAAAAACGAGCCGAAGTGCCGCCGTACTTTCCGACTTTAGTATCGCCTGTTCCGATTGGTCAGTGCAGTACGTCTGAAATCCCCGTTGCAAAGTGCAGAAAAACCAAAAACGCTAAAAATCGGCTTCAAATATCAAACATTAACAATACAAGAAAGTGCCAAAGATTAAACCAACTAAAGAAGACGGTAGATTTGATTGTTTTAAACCAACGAAACCGACCAGAAGACACTGAACCACAATATTACACTTCTCAATGGAGCTTTTCGTTAATGTTATTTGGTATAAAGTGCTACAAACTGAATTAAATCTGGTTGAAAATCACCACTTTTTAAATGATTAGATTATGACAGGAAAATTCCTGCAGATCTGGGGTTGATTTGGGAACAAAAACTTCATCTTTCTACAGTTTTTCCGACAATAAAAGGCCTCTGTATGTTCAACTTAACTGTCTGAACTGTTTTAAGATGCTGGAACAACAAAATACGATGGGATTATCTTAATTCGTACGAGAACAGTGATTTCGGAATAGATTTTGGCACCATTATTAAAAAATGTTCCAGAATAAGGCAGGTTTATGGGTTTCCCAGAGAAGCAAAATCTTCAAAAATCAGATCACTTTTTTACAATAACTACACCGTCGTTCGTCTTTTAAAGCTGCGCTGTGGAACTTTTCCGTTTGGGGTTTTGCCCGTCACCTGCCTGTTTCTATGGATACGTCACTGCTCTGCCTGGAATGTTCCGCAGTGTAACTTTAAACAGCTCTTTTACTTCACATTTATTCAATCACAGGTGGTTTTAGAGCTGAAAAATACCCAGAAAAACAGACGTTCTGACTGTGAGCGGCGTCGCCTCTCCACAGATCTGACACGGAACTCGGTCCGGTTTGGTCTCCGTGACGATAGGGAGGTTTAAAGCCGTACTGTGGGACATTCCAGTCAAAGCAATTACATCTCCATGGTGAAAGTCGGAACGATTCAGACTTGGAGAGGATAAAAGCTCCCGTATCACACAAATGTTTTGTTTCGTTCGCACACGTTTGAGTCACTCTTTTTTATTACTAGTCCGTCTACGTCTCCAAAACGCTCAGCTCCACCTTGTGATGTCATGAAGTGGTCGTTAAACAGCGAGTGAACGGCTGCTTTCACGTTTAATCCATCAGAAATTGGGCGATTCTAGAGCTGAAATGATCCAAATGAGTCTAGTGAAGGTGTCTGGAGTTTAAAAACACAGTGGAGCACTTCCTGTATTGCCACATGATGACATCACAAGGTGGGGACAGAGGTTTTTTTTCAGTTTGAGAGAAGACCTGAGCCTAAATGTGCAGGTTTGTGTGTTAAACGTGCGTGAATGAAACAAAACACGACTCCAGGTCCGTTTGCGACGAGGAAACGACTTTAGGACACAGATTTCTCTTTATTAAGACTAATTAAGGTGTAGTTATCATGAAAAAGCTCATTAATTACCAGCGAGATCTTGAGAAGTTAAAAGAAAACACTGAAATACAAGAAGCAAAGTCGTGTTTTGACCTTTCCAAGATGGCGGCCGCTTTCCCCACATGGTTTCGTTAAGACTCGGCTCTTCTAGGTTTACGCGTCTCCGTCTCCGTGTCGTTTCTTCGCGGTTATTTCTTCTTCTACAATATTTTCAAAGTTTTTTTTTTTCTTTTTCATTCAAATGTGCAAAGAAGAAGAAGTCCCCTGGCTATTTCTCCCCTCGTGTGTTTTTAAAGGCAACGTTATTATTTCGCGGACCATAATTCTGACAATCACAGTGAAGTTCATAATAGGGGGATTCAGTGTTGCCTCGGTACAATGTTAAAAAACAAAATCAAAAATCCCTTTTCCCCCTGCATAAAATAAGACTTTGGCGATAGTTTTTCAATAGAAATGTCTCTCCGCTCACACAAACTGCCTTCAGAGTTCAGAAGTCTGCTGTGAATCGGACCAAAATGCGTCAATGCCCCAGAAATAAAGCAGTTGACGGGTTGAGGCTACAGAGAGAAAGTCCAGCGGCCCCGTTTTTAGTCAAACATTCAAAAAGGTTCGTTTTTAGATCCAGAAAAGATGTGGATTTGAATGAAGCTTCTGGTTCAGAGAGCGGCCGAGTGGGAATGATGATCGGAACAAACGGGAGCGGTTTTAGATCGGGTTTGGTTTAGTCCTGGTTTAGTCCTGGTTTAGTCCTGGTTTAGTCCTGGTTTAGTCCTGGTTTAGTCCTGGTTTAGGTCTGATTTAGTCCTAGTTTAGACCTGGTTTAGTCCTAGTTTAGACCTGGTTTAGATCTGGTTAAGTCCTGGTTTAGTCTTGATTTAATCTGTATTCAGACCTAGTACAGTCCTGGTTTAGACTCAGTTTAGACCCAGTTTAGACCCGGTTTAGACCTGTTTAGGAATGGTTTAGTTCCTGGTTCAGGTGAGTTTTTTTTGTCTTGGTTTAGCCCCGATTTAGACCTGGTTTACCATTAGTTTGGTGCTAATTTTGTCCTGGGTTCGCCCTAATTCAGTTTAAAATATTTTAGACCTGGTTTAGACCAGGTTTAATCATCTGGTTTCATTCTTCGTCAGACCTTTTTTTTTTTTCTTTTTTAGTTTAGTTCAGGTTTAGTCCCAGGTTTGGTTTCTTGTTTGGACCTGGTTTTAGACCTGATTTAAACCAAAGATACGGTTCAAATTAGTTCTGGTCTAATCCTTCTTTAGACTTGGTTTGGGGTATTGGTTAAGTCCTGGTTTAGTCCTGTTTTAGTCCTGGTTTAGTTCTGTTTTAGTCGTGGTTTAGTCCTGGTTTAGTCCTGGGTTTATGTTCTCTGGCGTGAGGTCCGTACTTGGGTTCATTCATCATAAACGGCTTCTATAATATTTCAAATCCCACTTCCGTTTATTCCGATCAAACCGTGAATCGCGCCGAACTCCTCGAATCTTTGCGTCTTTGCCGAGCGCTTGGACACGGGCGGCCATCTTGGTTTTGGTGACTCCTCCTCCTCCTTGGATGGCGCTCGGCGGTGATTGGCTGGCACTCCGGTGTGTCTCGTTCTCATTGGCACAGAGGGTCGTGAAGAAGGCGGAGCTACTGATCCCCTGAGAGGCACAGCGAATGACAGAAGAGATGGAAGAGGCGGGTGGGACTACGACGGGCCAATGAGGAACTGTCCTTGTCAACGTTTTTCCCCCCGACTGATCAGTAGCTTTAAGTTTGAAATTTACAAACACTTGCTTGGTGGGCACGGCGCGGGGAATTCGCTCGGAAAACCGGCTCGACCGTCTGGAATTTACCGCGGTCTTGGGGCACAAACTCGCAATTTAAGACGGAAATCTGACAATACGAGAATGACTCGCATCTCAGAACGTTTTAGGCACAAAGTCGCTCATTGTGACGGTTTGATCGTTTCCATTTTCATCTAAAACGACGAGTTCTGTTCACGTTTACGTCACAAAACTGTTCGCAGACGTTTGGAAACATTCGGGTGACGACTTCTTCAGACTCTGTCTGCGATAGAAACTCTGACAAAATCTGGGAAAACTGAGAATGTCCTGATTTTCTTTGTGTAGACGCCACTGTTTTTACCTTTTATAAACTGCCTGTTTAGACCTAGTTTAGAGCTGGTTTAGTCCTGGTTTGGATCATGTTTAGTCCTAGTTTAGTCCTTATTTAGAACTGATTTAAACCTAGCATAGTCCTGGTATAGTCCTGGTTTGGTCCTGGTTTAGACCTAGTTTACGCAAAATTTTGTACTGGTTTAGTCCTGATTTAGACCTTGTATAGTCCTGGTTAAGGCCTGATTTAGTCCTGGTTTAGTCCTTCTTTAGGCCTAGTTTAGAACTGATTTAGTCATGAGTTAGACCTATAATAGTCCTGGTATAGTCCTGGTATAGTCCTGGTTTAGCCAAAATGTTGTCCTCATTCAGTCCTAGTACAGTCCTGGTTTAGTCTTTATTTAGAGCCGATTTAGTCTCGATTTAGTCCTAGTATAGACCTGGTATAGTCCTGTTTTAGACCTGGTTTAGGTCTAACTTTATCCTGGGTTGAATCTGGTTTTAATTCTCATCTTGTCTGACAAAATCTGGGGAAACTGAGGAAATGTCCCGGGTTTTCTTCTTCCTTTTTTCCTTTTCATTTGTGTTATAATGTATCTGACTTCATAAAAACACGATCACAGTCCCGTTCCTCCGTGGAAAACCTTCGGCAGGTCGTGAAGACGCTGCTGCTGGATCCACGGTTTTACCACGGGCCCGGAGTCGGGAACTACACCGGAATTCGTCGTCCGCGTGTTTCCAAACGTCTCGCGGTGAACGTGAACAGAGCCCGTTGCCCTCGGAGACCAGAATGAAAAATTAGACTGAAATAAAAACAGTTTGATCAGATTTTGACTCACTGCCCTCGTGTGTGAATTCAGATGGACTTTAAATCTTAAAGCTGCACTGCGTAACTTTCTGGTTGTGGGTCTGTCACCTGCTTGTTTCTATGGATACGTCACTGCTCTGCCTGGAATGTCCCACAGTGTGACTTTAAACAGCTCCACTTTACATTTATTCTCTTACAGGTGGTTTTAAAGCTGAAAAAACCCTAGAAAAACAGACGTTCTGACTGTGAGCGGGGTCGCCCCTCCACAGAGCTGACCTGGAACTTGGTCTGGAGTTATTGTGGGCTTGTATCCGTGGATACAGACGAGTTTAATGCCATACTGAGGGATATGCTAGACAAATCGATAACATTTCCATGAAGTCACTTGGTCCAGTTTGGAAGATAGACATGTTTAATGCCGTACTGTGGAACATTCCAGACAAAGCAATAACATCATGGAGAAAAGCGTTTGACGGATCCTCCACCAGAAAAGTTCCTCAATGCAGCTTTAAGTCTCACTTCTAAGTTGCTGCAGACAAACTCTGAATTTCTTTCTGAATCATTTAAAGGACCTAAAGTCTAAACATTTTCATTTTATTTCTAAATTTTACGCATAAATTCCTTGTTAAACGACAAAGTGCCTAAGTTTCGCCCCGAGACGGTCAGACGATCCCGAGCGAATTCCCGGCGCCGTCACCACGTCCTGGTCGTGCCGCGCTCCTATTGGCTGCTCTCGGCGTTCTCCAGCAGCGAGAGGCCCTGCAGCGGCGGCGGCAGCAGCTCTCGCTTGTAGGTCTTTGGTGGGAGTTTGGGCAGCTGCGGGCTGGAGTTGTGGCGCGGGGGGACGGGCGGCGCGGCGCTCGGGGGCAGCGGGCACAGACTGTTTTGGCTGGCACTTAGCGGGCAGCTCCGGCGCGGCACCCGGGGCGACGGCGTGCTCGGCGGCGTGTTGGGCGAACTCGGCGAGCTGTTGCCGAAGTCCCAGTGGTAGCGTCCGACGGGCGAGGGCTGCAGGTTCAGGGGGTAGTTGATGAAGATCTCGGGCGGGCGCTGGGGCACCGGGGGCGGCGTGTCGGGCATCGGGTCGCGGGGAGGGGGCGGCGGTGGGCTGGGTAACGGCCCGTCCACCGGCAGGGGCCCGTTGTAGGGCGCACGGGGCTGGGTGCGGGGAAGAGGAGGCGGCAGCCGGGGGGGGATGGCGGGAGGGTTGTCTGAGCCGGGGCCCATCTGAGGACAGAAAGGAACTGGATAAAATTAAATCTGAAATCTTTTCTCAAATGAAATCTTAAACTTTACTGATCCACAGGAGCGTCTCAATAACAAAGAGTAAATATATAAACGTAATAAGAAATTCTAAATAAGTAGCAAGAAACTGGTGTCAAATAAGACAGAATTATAAAAATGTAAACGTACGAGTCAAATCAAATAATAAATAAAATTCTGAATCCAAACGATTTAATCTGATTTACATAATGAGTTAATGCAGTAAAATACAAGAGAATATGAATAAAACAGAGATTTTATCATTTTATCTGCCACTAAAATATGTCATACTTTTCTGTGACTGGGACTGGGTTAGACCTGGTTTAGACCTGGTTTAGACCTAGTTTAGACCTGGTTCAGTCCCGGTTCAGACCCGGTTCAGTCCCGGTTCAGTCCCGGTTCAGTCCCGGTTCAGTCCCGGTTCAGACCCGGTTCAGTCCCGGTTCAGTCCCGGTTCAGTCCCGGTTCAGTCCCGGTTCAGACCCGGTTCAGTCCCGGTTCAGTCCCGGTTCAGTCCCGGTTCAGTCCCGGTTCAGTCCCGGTTCAGTCCCGGTCCAGTCCCGGTCCAGTCGGTTCAGACCCGGTTCAGACCCGGTTTAGTCCCTGTTCAGACCCGGTTCAGACCCGGTTCAGACCCGGTTCAGTCCCGGTTCAGTCCCGGTTCAGTCCCGGTTCAGTCCAGGTTCAGTCCCGGTTCAGTCCCGGTTCAGTCCCGGTTCAGTCCCGGTTCAGACCCGGTTCAGACCCGGTTCAGTCCCGGTTCAGTCCCGGTTCAGTCCCGGTTCAGACTCGGTTCAGTCCCGGTTCAGACCCGGTTCAGACCCGGTTCAGACCCGGTTCAGTCCCGGTTCAGTCCCGGTTCAGTCCCGGTCCAGTCCGGGTACAGTCCGGGTTCAGACCCGGTTCAGACCCGGTTCAGTCCTCACCTTGGCGTCGGACAGCGCGTCCTTCCGTCTCGGGGGCAGAGGAGGAGGTTTCAGGGGCTCCTCCCCGAGCTGATGGAGGCTTCCACACGACACCGACTGAAACTCTGAGCCAACGAAACAAAACAAAAAGATCAATAATGAATAAAACGATGGATAAAAACAGAAGAATTTGGAGCAGGGAGAGTCCGCAGACCTTGGGACTTACTGGAAGGCGGCAGAAGGACCGTAGCGAATATAGAGTTCCCCACTGGAAAAAACACAAGAAAAAAAGGAATTTAAATTAAGAAAATAATTTAAAAGATTGTTTTAATTTGAAATAAAGAAGATGCATAATTAGAGCAGGATTCCTGAGAATCGCTCAGTATTTTTATTTAAAACAACTAAAAGAAAAAGATTTAACTAGAGCTTCTTTCTATAGAGCCTGGTTTAGTCCTGGTTTAGTCCAGGTTTAGTCCAGGTTTTAGTCCAGGTTTTAGTCCAGGTTTTAGTCCAGGATTTAGTCCCAGTCCGGTCCCAGTCTGGTCCCAGTCCGGTCCCGGTCCCAGTCTGGTCCCAGTCTCAGTCCCAGTCCAGTCCCAGTCCAGTCCCAGTCCAGTCCCAGTCCAGCCCCAGTCCCAGTCCCAGTCCAGTCCCACCTCCATAGGAGCTGCTGAGGTCGTGCTCCATGAAGACGCTGCTGAGGTCGGAGGAGGCCGACTGTGGGGGGGTGGGAGTGTTGGGGCTCGTGGGCACAGAGGCCGAGGTCGGCGGCTCCGTCTCCGTCTCCGCGATGCTTCTGAAGGTGATTTTATGCGGCGGCTCTCGCTCCAGCGGGACCGGGTGGCCCTTCAGCGTCCCGGAGGTGGACGTGCGCACCGGCCGGATCCCCGGAGACTTCAGGGAGTAAACCGTCTTCCTCGGCTGGAATATGGACGAGGAAATGCAGTATCAGTTTAGTTAGATTTACTTTATTTACATTTAAGTTTGGAGGTGTGACTCTGGAGCACAAGTTGTGTTGGAAACCACATTATGAACACAAAATCTACAGTATTTTGTTTTATATCTAAAGGAGGAGATCTTCAGACCCACAGTCTCTTCACGGATTAGATTGTGATGTCATAAAGTGAACAGCTCCTTTTACATTTAGTTCAGTAGAAAAAATGTGCATAATGTGCAACCAAATCACAAAGCATGTAATTTATTTATAGAAAATTAGAGAAATATAGAAATTTATGGGATTCTTGTATTAGTTTATCAGCTCATATTAAGTAAAATTACACATTACACAATTTCTGGGAAAAATTATCAACACTTTCTGTACAAAAATATCGGCAAAATTAAAAAAACAAAACAAAAACAAAGCATCAGTGGATCTCTAGTTTTTTATATTATGAGTTTTAATTCCCTGTAATTGTAGTTTTAATTCCCTGTAATTGTAGTTTTAATTCCCTGTAATTGTAGTTTTAATTCCCTGTAATTGTAGTTTTAATTCCCTGTAGTTGTAGTTTTACACTTCGTTTAGTTGTAGTTTAATATATTGTTTCTGAAGTGTAAAATACTCAAGTTCAGTGTCTAGTAAAATATAACTTATGTACAGAGTCCAACAAAACTCTCTTCCCAAAAAGATCCTAACACATTTTAAACAGCAGAATATCTATAATGTAAATAAATACAGTTTAACTAAATTTAGGACAAGGAAAAGTTTCTGTATCTCAGTATCTGGTATCAAATTCTGGAATGACCTGAGCTTAGACTCGACACCAGCTCCAGCAGGATGAATTTTAAGAAGAAATATAAGGAAATGATATTGATGAACTATGAAAACAAAGAAAAGCTCTAAGTTTGATTTGTCTGTGAAATTGTTGCATAACAGGAAACAGAAACAATAGATTAAGTTGTAAGAAGGAAAAAAAGTTCTTCTTCTTCCCACTTTTGAACATGTGAACCTGTATGTTTGGATCATATATTTAGCATCGGTTATTTTGACTTTGTTTTAGTGTCAGAGGATGAGTTTTTATTTTTTTGCATGTTTTATTCATTCGTTCATTCATTTGAGTGACTTAGCTCTGGGGATATGTATGACATATGATTAAAGTTAGTTTTAATTCACAGGTTTATAACAGGTGCACGCCGCCCTCTGCTGGTCACAGCAGGAACTGAAGCCTGAGGAAAGTGCTAAAGAGTCACCAACGCACAGCAGCTTCGGCTTCGTCATTTTTTATGATTTAAATAAAAAAATGTAAGTACCGTAAAATACTAAATAAGAGCGTGGTTTCAATTAAACGCCGGGTGCAGGTGTATATTTGTATATTTGTATATTTGTATATTTGTATATTTGTTTATTCTGATAAATAAGCGTCGGTTCCAAATAAACGGTGAGTCTAATGTCGGTGCTGAAGACAGAAGTGGAGCTGCAGCGACAGGAGCAGGACTGATGCTGCGTCGTCTCTACACAAACCAAACCTAAACCCACACGGCTCATTTGCATAGACTATAAGCGCTGAAAAAAAACCCCAGCAGTTTGTTGTAACATTTCAAATTAACTCACGTCTGTGTAGAAAGTCGCCTAAATTCTAGTTCCAGATTTTTCCAGATTTTTGTGAGGAAGGAATTAATCTCCTGCTCCAAATCGCCTGGTCTCAAATAAACGCCCCGGCGACTATTTGGTATTTTACGGTATGTCAAACTCTGAATCCCACTCTTCCATTTCACTTTCTCTCTGATGAGACACTTACGAATCGCGGCGGCTGCCGGCTGTGCCGGGGCTCGATCTCCATAGACATGTTGAAGAGATAATCGGCAAACTCCTTCTCTCCTCTGTTCCCCATGGGATTCAAGTTTTCAAAGAACCTCTGAATCAAAAAAAGATGAACGTTAAGACATTTTACTCAAAAGTAGAGCTTAAAAGTCCGACATTACACACATTTAACTCCTGTGTGCTCTAAATCCTGTTCTAACGCTGTTCCCTCCTCAAAAACAGACCCGGAGTCGTGTTTGTTTCATTCACATGTTTGAGTAACTTTATTATTCATCTGTCCACATCTCCAAAGCTCAAAACGCTCTGTTCCACCTTGTGATGTCATGATGTGGTAGTTTTCAGGTGAACAGCTCCTTTTACATTTAGTTCAGTAAAGATGGGCCATTCCAGGACTAAATGATATTAATATTAATGATCCAAACCGATATGTGAGCTTTCTTTATCACCACATGACATCACAAGGTGGAAGAGAGTGTTTTTTTTTTTCAGTTTGGGAGAAGAACTCGTGCTAAATCTGCAGGTTTGTGCGTTAAACGTGTGAACGAAACGAAACACAGCTCCAGGTCTGTTTGTGACGAGGAAACACATCGGTAACGGCATAATACAGAACAGACCCTTTAAGGTTGAATAAAAATGTGCATAATGTGCGACAAAATCACAACAAATGCAATTTCTTATAGAAAATTATAGAAATATAGAAATTTATGGGATTCTTGTATTAGTTTATCAGCTCATATTAAAGCTAAATTACACATTACACAATTTAGGGGGAAAATTATCAACACTTTCTGTACAAAAATATCAGCAAAATTAAAAAAACAAAAACGAAACATCAGTGGATCTCTAGTTTTTTATATTAATGAGTTTTAACTTCCTGTAGTTGTAGTTGTAAACTTTCTGTAATTGTAGCTTTAAACTCTCTGTAAATGTAGTTTAAACTTTCTGTAATTGTAATTTTAACTTTGTGTAGTTTTAGTTTTAACTCCCTGTAGTTGTACCTTCCTGTAGTTGTAGTTTTAAACTTCCTGTAGTTGTAGTTTTTACTTCTTGTAGTTTTAACTCTCGGCAGTTGTAGTTTTAAACTTCCTGTAGTTGTAGTTTTAACTCCCTACAGTTCCTTCCTGTAGGTTGTGTTAAACTCACTGTAGTTGTAGTTTTAACTTCTCGTAGTTGTAGTTTTAACACCAATATTTCGGAACAATAAAAAAGATTAAAAACAAAAAGGCTGTTAAAACATACAATATCAACAGGAAATATCTATAATTTAACAGTATTATTTTCCTCTGCATTTTATTTTATTTTACTTGAGTGTTTGTGTCTTTTCCTCTTGTGTAGTTGGTTCTTGTTGATTATGCTGAATAATAATTAAAAAATAGTTGTAGTTTTAACTTCCTGTAGCTGATGCTCTTGGGTGTAAATGTGACGTAGCTCCTGATGTGATGTTAGTTTTGCTCGGCTCTGCTCACCCTGATGTCCTGCTCCACCTTCAGGCAGTACGGCTGGTTCTGGTACTGTTGGATTTCTCCCGTGATTTCTGCCACTTTCCGCCGTTTGCTGAAGTTGATGAGTTCTTTTCCGTGGCGTTTCAGAAAATCCGGGTTTCCCTCTTCCGTCTTCAGGATGTTGGTTAAATATATTCCTGAGAACAAAAAATAAAAAGTAAGAAAACGGTCTGCTTGGATTTTTAAAAGGAACAGGGTGTAACTTTTCTGGCAGAAGTTCCATAAACCTGCTTCTGTCCGTGGAGACGCTTCTTCTCTCAAATTTTTCTTTTTGATTGTATGATGATTATTTATGTTTTGATTTGTTTGTATTGTCATTTTTATGTATTTTTTATTCTTTAAGCACTTTAAATGACTTTGTGTATGAATTGTGCTGTACAAATAAATTGCCTCGCTTCATCTACAACAAACTTTTTTCATCAAGGGCCACATTAAAACACAGACTGCAGTGAGTAATTCAGATCTGTGCATTTATAACAGGTTTAAATGACCCTCCAGACCTTTGTTCAGGCTCAGACCCTCAGAAGGACACACTACATTTGCTTGATCGAGGTGGACTTCAAAAAACGTGCAGTAAAAAGTACGACTGCAATGGTTTGGGCCAATTCACCTGGAGCCTGAGGGCCACATTTGGGCCCCGGGGCCATAGTTTGGACATTCCTGGTCTAGAATGTTCCACAATATAACGCCATAACAACAACCAGGCCAAGTTACTGTTACGCGTTGGTGGAGTGAGTTAAACACAAGTTAAAACGGGAGGATAATTTAAGTTTGGGTTTTTATTTCCTACGAGCGGGACTCAAATAGAGACGGAGTAAAAATGTGTTAAATGCAGCTTTGACACATTTGTTCACGTTTTACAGAAACTAAACTTAAAACCACATGGCTCATTTGCATAAACTATAAGCGCTGAAAAAACTGATGCTTCAGCTTCTGTGGGACTAAAGGACTCGACTCAGTGAATATGAGTGTTCTCTCCGTGACAGCGGATGTGCTGCTGATGCCGAGTCTGTTTTTGTGCTTCTGTCGTGTTGGAGAAGGTTCATGTTAAACTTTTCACTGATTTCTCGTGTGCGTTTCCATTAACCCCTGAAGACCTAAGGACAGTTTTAGTACATTTCTCCTCGCCTGGATTTTTTTTCTTAACTGCCCCTTTTACCCCTAATGAAGTGTTCTACCTCCTTTTGTTCAGTCCAACCTGTTATTTCACAATCTGCTGCTGTAGTTGTGTCATGAGGCTGTGATAAAAGCTACAGAGATGAAAAAAAAAAAAACAGAAAATAAAATTCCCAAAATTCCCACTCTTTTATACAAAACCCACAGCAAACATGTAGAAACAACTTTTTGGACATAAAAAATGCTTAATTTAGGGCCTCAGCTACAAAAATGCAAAATATCAATATAGATATAGAAATGTGCGGAAACCTCCATGTCTGCACTTTCAGAGGGGAAAAGTTTCTGTCTTTTACGGTTAGAAAGTTCTGTGTGATTATATAAAACATATTCCTCTGAATCGTGTACGATATCGTAGGTCTTCAAGTGTTAATCTGTCGATACGATACATATCACTGTTACGATTCAATATATCACGATAAATCCCAATGCTAAACACAGGACGATATATTGTGATTTATTAATAATGACGTATAATATTGCGCTCGAGTCACCTTCATGAGTCCAACATTGGATGAAATACATTTAGTTTAATTTTTAAATTACCTGAACAGTAAATGGAACTATGGACTTTTAAAATGAAGAACATGACTTTAAAAAATCGATTCGGATGCATTTTGAATCGATGCGAGAATCACGCAATGAAGTATCGCGATTTATCACTGAATTGATTTTTTTCGTACATCCCTATTGACTTCATAAACGCGGCTCACTCTAGTCTTTTATACAGAACACGCGGTAAAAAAAAAGATCTGCAGTTCTCCTCATGTTAGAGTCAAAGGGTTTTGTGGTTTGGGGTGTTTTCTTTTCTGTGGGAAACGCTCCAAACGTCACCGACCCCTGGCCCAGGGTAATATACATGAAAAACTTACTGGAAAAGCTGCTGGAATATTTACAGAACATTCAATTAACATTTACTTCCTTTTAAAAACATGTCTAAAAATCTATTCTGGGCTATTTATGTAATATTAAAAAAATTGTGAAAAACTTAACCGGATTTGATATTCGGTTTTGGTTTCAGTTTTTGTCCAAGCGCTTTCTTCTTTATTTTTAGTCAGTTTCAGCCACAAATTTTCATTTCGGCGCGTCCCTAATTACAATAAATCAGAATGTTTGAAGAAAAGCATTTGGCAAACTCCTTCAGAAATGTTACGCAATGCACAATATTCACAGAAAAAGATCATTTAAATATATTTTATGCAATGGAAATGAAAAAATAAAAATGATTCTTTATGTGAACAGGAAACGAGGAGCGTATGTCCCCAAAGTTATAGAAATATTAAGCTTTTTCCACAACAGAACGGCCGTTTCTTTTCCCGTGTTCAGTAAAGTTCAGTTCTGTTTTGGGAAACACTAAAAACTCCTAAAACTCCTTTGAAATGTGGAATATAAATACAGGTGCAACGCAGTGAAAACAGTGACTGGAATAAACCTTTGGTGCTGCAGACGGGACAAAAGCTCCAACACTGCATTTTAAAGCTGCACTACGGAACTTTTCTGGTGGCATGTCCGCTACCTCCTGGTCTCTATGAAAATGTTATTGATTTACTTGTTTTTATTTCATGCTTGTGCCACGAGAGAAAAATAACAACATATTATAAACAACAGAAAAGAGTCGTGTTTTGTGTTGTGATTTTTTGAGATCCGATACCGATTCTCCTCAGTGTGGGCACAGACTCCGATACAAGTCCGATATTTACAGTGTGAAGAAGAACACTGAGGATACTTCATTTTGTAACTTACAAGAGCAAAAATAAATCTTCTAAAAGGCTATTTTTAAAGAAACTGAAGAATATTGAGGAGGCCACGATGGACAAGTGCATCTGAGCCGTTTGTTTCTGCATGAGTGAAGAGTCTGCAGGCTGCACTAAGAACTGTAATGCACAGTTTTATCTGCAGACTCAACAAATCGGACAATGAAATAATTCTTTTTTTTTTTTTTTTTTTAGTGTTTCTGTCTATGTTGTCTTGTGCTGTTTTTATGTGGTGGTGAGCCAAAGACCAATTTCTACCTCGGTAGACAACAAAGCTATTCTCTTCTATTCTATAATAATGTCACTCACAAATATGAGATTCAGTGCAGTACGATATCAGCCCAGTATGTGGAGACACTGGTGCGGCTCTTTTAAAAATATAAATGTTTGTTTTGTTATGTCACTGTCTTTGTTTTTAAAATGGACCGTGAGTCCGGAATAAAGATGAACTGAACTGAATAAATAAGATTCTGAGGCCTAAAATATTGGTGAAATGTATAATGAGCTTGATGATAAATATGATTTAAGCACTTTCACTTTCTGTTGCTGCGCATGAATAAAAAAACCAATGAGGCCTGTGAAAGACGCTCATCCTTGGAGCACATGGATAATTCTGCAAAGTCTCAACAGCTCAATAACATGAGTTGAACCTGACATGGTCTGAAATACTTTTGATGCGTGTTTCTTTTTTTGTTAACTTTGACCCTACGGACCAATAATCGGAGGGTCTGTTCTGCCGGAAACATCACGAAAAAAATTGTGGCCATTTTATCTCCACGTCCCTGACTCCTCCTCCTGCTGCAATGTTGTGTCATAATGTATAAGAGTTCTTTTTGTTGTTCTTCCTCTATTTTCCTTTTTTTCTGTAGTAGTTATTATAGTTAGTGTAGAGAGTTATAAAGACAGTATAGAGATCGATAGAAAGAGTTATGAAAGATAGTTTGTCACAGTAGTAATCTCATAGTTTCCTGTTTCAGTTAGTGGTAAATAAAGACAGTTCTGTCACAGTTAGACTCACTTGTTTAGTTCAGATTTATGTGGGATTATAATCTCTAGACTCGTCTGTTTAGTTTTGCTTTGTGGGGGTGGAGAAAATGTGGGAAATGTGGGACTGTTCTTTTTTATAATCACTGTAACACGCTTTGTGTTGCATTTTTGTATGAAAAGCGCTCTATAAATAAAGTTTGATTGACTGATTGAGTGTTTGTACCCTTCACTTTTTATAGAAAATTTAGAAAAATGCAAAGAGCACATGTGGTGCAAAATTCGGTGAAAAAAAAAATTCTTAAAAACACTTCTACATGATTTTGGCTCAATTTAATCAAAAACATAAGGCGTTTTCTCACTTTTTTCTAATATTTTCATCTTCCTCAAGTTATGACATCAGCCGATATGCCGTTCTTTTCATCAAACATTTTACTCATTCCACAGAAAAAAAATATAAAAATCCAACCAAAATCAATGAATCTGTGATGATTTCACTATTACTTGGCGAGAAACACCCCCAGAACCTCAATAGAATTTTAGGCCATTCTCAAAATTCCCAAAGGCACACTGGATATTTCTGGTCCAAAATGTCTTTTCTGTCATTATCAGCGTCTTTTAAGAGTCTGCAGATCCTCCACAGTGTTTAACCTGCTCTGAGTCTGGTCTGAGTACTCGCCCGATGCCTGAAAATTGTGCGGTATCGGAGCTTTTGCCGAACAGAAATGAGGAAAAAGCGCTCTATTGTCTGCCTCTATATTAAACCATGGGCTCTTGGTTTTGCAGTGGTGCGTTCTTACCAAAGAAAGGCACACAGGGTGGGTTTATTGACTTGAGTTTTGCCAAATATTTCTTAAAATGGTCCTGGCTCAGCTCCACGGCCTCCTCCAGAACTTTCTTCTTCCGCTCCGGGATCGCCTGAAAAAGAAACACATGGGTTTGGTATTTATAACTGTACACGTTTTTTTTTTTTTTTTTTTCATAGATGTGTGTCAGAAATGTTAAAAACCGTCACAGATTGTAATTGTAATGCCCTGCAGTCCTGAACGTTAGGACTCAAACCACAGCCGTGTTTGTGCCAGAAAAACAACAGAAATGTACTTGTTTCTCTGTACCTCGAAGGTGTGGTCGAGCCTGTACACGGGGACAGAGTTGATGGCGCTGACGACCTCCAAAACGCCGTTGAAATTGTTGAGCTCCTGAAAAACCTGCAGAATCTCGATGATCCGAGTCATGACGGCGACGCGCTCCTCCAGGTTCATCATCTCCACGATGCACCTGCAAACAACAAGAGCTTTAAACATCATCTCAAACAACAAGAGCTTTAAACATCATCTCCACGATGCACCTGCAAACAACGAAAACTTTAAACATCTCCACGATAAACCTGCAAACAACAAGAGCTTTTAAACATCTCTACAATAAACCTGCAAACAACAAGAGCACTATCAGTAACACACACTAGGACTGAAATCGAGCTCCAGTATTAACCCAAGCAGCAGAAATAAGAGTATAAGAGTATAAGAGTATAAGAGTATAAGAGTATAAGAGTATGGAGCAGGGGTCTCCAACCTTTTTCCTCTGGTGAGCTACATTTACAAAACAAAAATGCACATTTTAGCAGCCACAAGAAACTGAGACGATTATAAGAACGAGGGCGAGCCTCTGGGTACAGTTAGATGCCTCTAAAACATAAACCACTGTCCATTTATTAGTGCACAAAGTTGGGCTTCAAAATTATACATGTACAATGGTAATAGGCATGTAATTAACCAAATGTAATTAACCAAGTTTTGTTTATGCAGCACAATGGTATAATCCCGAAATCTCCTGGCGAGCTACTTGGAAGAGGGTGAAGAGTTACTGGCAGCTCCCGAGCTACAGGTTGGAGACCCCTGGTACAGAGTATAAGCGTTGGGGAAAAAAAAGAATCACGTTTTTTTTCCCCCACATTGATCAACCTCAATTTTCGATTCGACCTTGTTCAATCTTATTAAAAACATAGACAAACATACTTCAGGCCTAAAGTGCAGGGTGTCAGGATCACTACAGTTTTTATTTCACGCTGATAGGATTAAAAAAAAATTCTGCGAAATTCACATTAAAATTTGGAATGTGTTTATACAATTTATTAAACTTAAAATATGCCAACGAATCTGTCAAAATCTAACGGATAATTTCCTTTTCAACAGAACTGAAAAAGTGGCTGTGGAATAATGAATACTGCCAGAATGCACCATATTAACAGAAACATGGGATGAAATATAAGAATTATGGATTATGCAGAATGTGATTATGAACTGTATGAATTTTATACGTGCTATCTGGTATTTATCGTGTTATTCTGAATGAGATGAGTGTGTAAATAGGACATGGAGGATGTGTTTGGGTTCATGTTACTGAGTGTATATTATGTATTTGTGTTACTGCGTTATGAGACGTGTGACCAAATTTTACATGGGCGATGTGGTGCGTGTGCAGGTTAGTGAGAGAGTGAAAGTTTGACGCTTGACTGCTGTAAATTTTATCCATGTAACCAGGAACTGCAGAAGGAAATGAACTTTTTAGCAATAATCTGGTGCCGAACATCTCTGTCTTTGTACTTAATGTCTCTGTGCACTGTCCCTTCAAATAAACACTAAACTAAAGCTTTTTTTTTCTAAACAAAAGTGTAAATCCTCGTCAGCTCCACGCGCTCTCACTGCCACATGTCGCTGTCGATAAAATGCACTCGCCTCATCACCGCGATCACTATAAGAGTACAGAATATAGAGAATCCAGCTGCAAAGGATCCAGATGTAACTACAGTTGTCTGAACTCACTTCTCAAACCACAGCGTGAGGTTGGTGGTGTGGCGGATCATTCGGAGCAGATTCGGAGAGTTCTTCTCTTTGTCTTCTTTGGTCCAAACGCTGCCGACCAACTCGGAGGGACGCACGGCTCTGCGGAGGAGAAGAGGAGTCTGGGTAAGAAACTCACACTTAACAGACATACGTGTTATACAGTTCTGCTCATGAGTTTACAGACCCTGTGTTTTGTATAAGAGTGTGAATTTTATATACATATATTTTTTTTCATCTCTATTTCTGGTCCTGTAGCTTTTATCACAGCCTCATGACACAACTACAGCAGCAGATTGTGAAATAACAGGTTGGACTGAACAAAAGGCGGTAGAACACTTCATTAGGGCTAAAAGGGGCAGTTTTAAAAGCAACATTAAGAAAAAAATCCAGGCGAGGAGAAATGTACTAAAATTGCCCTCAGGTCTTCGGGGGTTAAAACACAAAACGGTTTCCCTCTGGGTTAATGCTCGCGTCCCCGTGCACGTGCGCAGTTCCTCCCCTCACCTGTAGAGCTCAGACTCGAGCAGGGTGAGCTGGCGTGCGATCTCGATGGGGTGCAGCGTGAGCAGGTCGAAGGCGTCGCTCTGCCCGGCGCGGCACAGGTGCCACTCGATGGGAGGGGGCGGGCTCTCGAACGTGATGTTGTGGCTCACTCCGTTGGACTGAGTCTGTAACTTCCTCTTTATGATTTTATTAATGGACTCCACCCACTTCCTCATGGACTTCCCTACAGCAAATAAAAACATTTATATTGGGTTTGATGTGATGAAACGGAAAGAGAATTCACACATTAAATTATACAAAAAATACTGTATCTATGACAAGATTAAAAAGAAAAAACACCTAAAATGATCAAAATACAACATAAGGACCAGGTCTAATGTAAGGAAAACCAGGACTCAGCTAGATCTGAACCCGGACTAAAACAGGACTAAGCCAGGACTAAGCCAGGACTAAGCCAGGACTAAACCAGGACTAATCCAGGACTAATCCAGGACTAAGCCAGGACTAAGCCAGGACTAAACCAGGACTAATCCAGGACTAATCCAGGACTAATCCAGGACTAATCCAGGACTAAAAAAGAACTCCAAACCCCAGACCATAAACCACGGGTATTGGTTAGGATAAAAACATTAAGGATTGGACCAGAACTAAAGCCGGACTCTCAAAACTATCCCTGGACCCTAAACGCCCAGATTTCAACTAGGGCAGAAGCACTGGGGATTAAACCGGGACTAAACCAGGATTTAACTAGTGCTAAATTCAAATTTAAGCAGGTCTAAAACAAGTCTAAACCAGGTCTTAACCAGGACTAAAGCAGGACTAAAGCAGGAATAAATCAGGTCTAAACCGGGTCTAAACCAGGACTAAACCCGGACTAAACCGGGAGCAAACCAGGACTAAACCCGGACTAAACCCGGACTAAACAAAGACTAAACCCGAACTAAACCCGGACTAAACCCGGACTAAACAAAGACTAAACCCAGACTAAACCCGGACTAAACCGGGTCTAAACCAGGACTAAACCCGGACTAAACAAAGACTAAACCCGGCCTAAACCCGGTCCACAAAGACAGACCTCTGAGTTGTATTTTGCTGGTGATGTACTCCTCGAGTCGGCTCCGAAGCTCTGGGTCGTTTTCAAAATCGTAAAAATGATGTTCCACCCACTGTCGGAAAACATTCAGGACTCTGCCAGAAACAACACAAAAAAACATAGAATTCAGTGAATTTTTTAAATCTAAATTTCCCATTTCCCATGTTTTTGCCCAAAATAATACAGTATCTTTTAAAATAACTTGTTTTATGGTTGTTTAAGATCTTTGTGCCAAGATTAGAATGCAACAAATCATTACTATCCTTATAATTTGCCAAGTTTTTTATCCTGAAGTGAACTTTTAAGAGGACACTTGGTTTAATGGAGTCAAAATAAACTGTAAATCTTTCACGAGACCACCCAAGAGTTTCCACGGACTTTGGGAATACAAGCTGGAGTCAGATTCCTCAAGAATTCTCTATTACTGCACAGAAACGGCCTCGAAACACATTACCCGACGCGCATCAGTTTGAGGTTTTTTGCAGTAGTCGTTGGCTTGTGATGAGTGGATGAGGCAACGGGCCAAAGCAATATATTCAAAACAGTCAAGATGGCGCCCCCTAACTGCGACTCTCATTACTGACAAAACATAATAGTGCTTTAGATTTAAGGCTGATAATGCTGTTAAAAAAGAGACGGATACAGCTCTAGTTTACACACAGACAGTTATGCGTGAAGTCGCCTCATCAAACTCAAACCTACACAAAAACTATGTCAGTCGTTTGTGCTTCGTTTGTGCTGCAAAAAGTTTTGTTTGTGCGATTCTGGTTCTTCAGATGTTTGCGGTTTTATTTTCAGCTGATGACGTCGTCCAAAATGTTAAACAGAGCTCAAAACAGGAAGAAAATGATAGAAAACGTTTGTATTTGGTTTGTGCTGTTTTGTGCTGTGACAGTTTCATTTGTGTGAGTTTATTTCTAAAATTCTTCATCATTATTTCTGTGGTAATTATAGGACGTCATTTCTGCTCAGCTGACGGAGACAAACTCCACAAAACTAGAGAAGAGAAACGACCTGAGGCTGAGGAAAAGTCTGTGTTATTATAAAATATGAATCAAAAGCAAATGACTAAAGACTGAAACAGACTTTTCCACAGCCTCAGATTGTTTAGCTTCACTAGTTTTGTAGTCTTTTTTTTTTTTTTTTATGGAGTTTGTCGCTGATTGACTCCATTTTAGATGTTTTCGAGCATTTTGAAGCTTCCTGTGGGACTGACCCCAATTTGACCTGTAAAAGAATCGTTAATTTCTCCAAAACTAAAGAAGCACAAACGACTGACCTAGTTTTTGTGTAGGTTTGTGTTTGATGCAGGTACAGTTCTGTTGGGCCCTTTCAACTCACGTTTCAGTTTAATGCGACTTGTTTGTGATCTTTAGTGTGAACTTTAAACGCCCCAAACGTGTCTCGCAGGAGCACTGGAGACACGACCACGTCACAGCAGCAGCTCAGGGTTTATGGATGTCGCCTAAACGTGGACGCTGCACTGAGCTCCTGGAGATTTTAAAGTTGCTGTCGTAGCGGAGCCAGGACATGTGCAGCTGATTTGTTTTAAGGAGGAGATTGAGGAGAAGGACGAGGTTTTGGGCCGTGCCGTTTTGTGGGGCAGCAGCAGCAACATCCATAGAAAGAAATGGTCGGATGTAGGTGGGATGAACGCGACCTGTCCGTTCAGACTGAAGTCGCATGTCATCGGATATGTGTTGGTTTTAGAGCACAGATCCAAGTGTTTCCCGATTCACATTTGAAAAAATCTGATTCGAGTCGTTCAGACGTCATTAAAAGATCAGATACAGGGGCGAAAAAAAATCAGATTTGGGTCACTTCAGGTGCAGTCTGAACGTAAAATACGAGTCTATATAAGAGTCTATACAAGATTCTATACAAGAGTAGATACAGTATACTTGTATAAATAGTGTACAGTGAACCGTCGCTATAACGCGGTTCAGTGCAGTGTGTTCTGAATCCTGAGGCTGAGGTCGTCTGGTCTTTCACTTAGACCAATGTCAACAGTTTCTTTGCCTCGTCTCTGTTCAGCCCGACAAATTTACCTCTGCAAATTTTCTCCAAGTGAAACTTCTGGACCTGCTGAAGGTAGAAGCTCTGCGGCTGTAGGCGCCATTAAGGAATAAATGAATAAATTAACCTCCTGTTCACTATTAAAATAATTGTAAAAAATAAAGCTGATACTTCAGGGATTTCGCGGGTTCTTTTTGGAACGTGACCCCCGCCATAAACCAGGGTTCACTGTATTTGTGTATATAGTATAGTTGTATAAACAGTATATTGTGTAGTACCTGAATGAGAGTATATATAGTATTACTTTTATATATAGTATACACTTGTGCAGTACCTGAGCTGTACTGGCTGCACGTATTCCTTCCTGAACCTCTGCAGCTCCGCGGCCATGGGCTGGTCTCCGTTCCACAGAGCCTGACGGTCCTCCTCTGTGGGCTCCGGCTCCGGAATCTCAATCCTGAGGCCAAAACAACCGACTCAAAATACATGCGGAAGGGATTAAACAGTATGACATATGTAAGAAACACAGGTGGGCGGCCTGTCAGGATTACACGCTTTAAAAGGTTGTAATTAGTGGCAATAATGAGTCAATAAAAGATTCTGATTTCACTCTTTACAGTTCAAATCTATTGTAATACACAAATGTTCCCACAGGAAGTAAGAAGAAGCTGAAGCACAGGTAAATATAAAGACTGTACCTGTCTATGAGAAGAGTGAGGAGCTCCTGCGGTTTACAGAAGGACCTGTACGTGGTGAGAAAGGTCCGCACGAAGTTTGGGTCTGAAGAAAAAAACAAGAGGCAAAATAATGAGACAAAATAAGAAAGGGTGGAAAAAATACTTAACTAAACTAATTATTTATGGAAAAGTTTATTCAAATTGATGCAAAAAAACTACTTTCTTGTTAAAGGTTCGATATTACACAAAATTGACTCCCGTGAACCGGAGCAGCCACAGAAAGAACATGCAAACTCCACACAGAGGACACCAGGATCAAACCCACGACCTTCTGTGTGCTCAAAATGCTCTGTTCCACCTCGTGATGTCATGAGGCGGTAGTTTTCAAGAGATCAGCTCCTTTCACCTTTAGTTCAGTCGAGATCGGCGACTCCAGAGGCTGAAATGATCCAAATGATTCTAGTGATGGTGTGTGAAGTTTAAAAACACAGTGGAGCACTTCCTTCCTGTATCACCACATGACATCACACGGTGGAACAGAGTCTTTTTTTTTTTTACTGTTTGAGCGAAGAGCTCAGCGTAAATCTGCAGGTTTGTGCGTTAAACGTGTGTGAATGAAACAAAACACAACTCCAGGTCTGTTTGTGATGAGGAAACAAGTTTAGAACAGAGATAGAGAAGAGCATAATAATAATAATAATAATAATAATAATAATAATAATAATAATAATAAGGCGCCTTTCTGGACGCCCAATGTCGCCTTACAACAAATAAACAAGTTAAGTGCAATTTAAAACATACAGTTAAACGCCCACAGTTAAAGTGGGACAGTAATTGACTGAATGTATTTAACATTCTATTTACTGAGTATTTTATTAATATTTAGTATTTAATAGTGTATTGGACAGTATTAGAATTAACTGACTTGCAATTAGTTCTCAGCTATTCTCCCTGGTTGGTGTTTTGGCTTTAAGAGCGACGAGGCGTCTGATGTTTGATGTGATTTTGGCCCAAACTAAAATAAACTGCATTGGGAAGAAAAGATTCAGAGCCGTAATTTCATTCAATTGTAAAACCAAACTTCCAGTCAACAATCAGTGTCTGTATAAAGACGTGTTCTGAGTGAGTGCGACGTCGCCCACAGCGTTCAGCTCCAGTCAAACGAAGCTCACCGAGGCCGGCGGTTCAGGGAGGGAATCTGGAGCCCAATTCATTTTTTTGGGAATAGGGATTTATTTGATATTCATATTCAGATTGATATTTATTATGAAAGAGAGTGTATCACGGTAGTAATCTCATAGTTTCCTGTTTCAGTTAGTAGTAAATAAAGATAGTTACGTCACAGTTAAACTCACTTGTTGAGTTCATCTTTATGTGGGATTATAATCTCTAGTTTAGCTTTGTGGAGGGGAAATGTGGGATTGTTCTTTTTTAATCACGGTAAAGCGTTTTTTTTTTTTTTTTTGCATTTTTGTATGAAAAGCGCTCTATAAATAAAGTCTGATTGATTGTTTGATTTACGGGCAAAATAGAGAAATAAAAACCTCAGGATCATGTAGAGCGGGTTAATATGAACATTTTAAGACCAAAAGACAAGGCCACAGCAGCAGTTAACGAGAGAAGGGTGATAATTTTTCATTGTAGAGTCAATTTGCCGCATTAATGGCTTAGCTATGTCCAGGCTCAAAACGGTTCTGTTCTGCTGCGTGTGACTGAAAGGTTTTGTGTGAAATGTCTCTTTTTTAATTTTATAGTGACTATTTATGGTTTGATTTGTTTGTATTGTGATTTTTTAACGTATTTCTTATTCTGTAAAGCACTTTGAATGACTCTGTGTATGAACTGTGATATACAAATAAACAAGATCTCATGCCACAAGATCTTGCAAGATAAAACTGCCAGGAGATTTTGCACACAGGCTTAAAATTATCTTGTGCGATGATTTTCCCGTGTTTTTACGTTTGCAAGTTACATTTTTTGAGAAGGTGTAGCCCCAACGGCAGCAAAAATATTAAATAAATCAAAAATCTAAATTAAAAATAGGACCTGGATTGTGCAGTTTATTTATTATAAAGAATGGCAAAATCTTGTCTCGTTCCCGTAGATCTAATCTTGTGTCTTGTCTCGTTTTGTGGAAATTGTATCTCGTCCCACCAACAGCGACGACACAAAACCAAACGACTCTTTGTCTGCCGGACCTGGCGGTGTCCTTACCTGCGTACATGTGGTAGGTGAGCCTCTCGATCAGTTTGACCACCGTCCCCGCTTTGATGATGGGAATCCCAGTTTTGCTCTGCACCTTATCTTCAAACACGATATTTTCCTCGCTGTCCTGTACCGCGAACATATAAACCTCCGGAGAGGGCAGCCTGAGGGGGTGGGCCTGCTCCTCGTGCTGCAACACCGTGTCCAGCATCCGGTCTAACGTAGACCGATACTGTAAGGTCACCAGCGCCGCCATCCACGCCGCTTTCTCCTCCGCCGTCCGCGCGCAAAACACCGCGCAGTTTTCGTCTTTCCCCACCAGTTCAAACGCGTGCTTAAGCTCCGTCGTATCCTCTCTGTCTACGATTCGGATTTTTCGTAACACAAATTTCTCCTTGAGTCGGTACTCGGCGCCGCTTCCCGATCCGGGGAGTCGGGAGCTCTGATTGGCCTTGCAGCTGATCATGAGGCCGTCGAACAGGAAGTTGTGGCGTTCGTGTTTGGCGCCGGCGCGGATCAGGGGCCCCTCCAGGATGAACTCGCTGCAGCACTGCCCGATGTCTTTGCCCTCCCAGCCGTCGATGCTTTTCTGGATCTCGTTCATGCGTTTGATGGCGAGCTGTTTGGAGCGCACCTGACGACTGTACAGGCGATACATGGGCTCCCTGAAAGACGAGGAGGAGGAGGAGGAGAAGAGAAGAGGGGGTCAGTACTTATTTAACGTGTTTTTATCAGTACAGGTTTGAGAATGTGTTTGTATTACTAGGGCCAATGATATTCCGCTTCAGAAATTGACATTTTCCGTTTCAGAAATTTTAAATTCCGTTTCATTCTAACACATTTGATAATTCTGTTGTCAGTGTTGGGAAGGTACTTTTAAAAGTTCCCCTACAGATTACAGATTACATACCCCAAAATGTAGTTTGTAATGTAATCCATTAAATTACTTAAGGGTAGTAACGTAATCTGAATACTTTGGATTACTTGATATTGTTGTGCTTTTTAAAACTATATGAATGTTGCAACCGCCTCCTGCAAATTCTCCTTTGGTTTTAGTCCTGGTTTCGACCTGGTTTTAGTCCTGGTTTAGACCTGTTTTTTCTCCTGGTTTCGACCTGGATTTAGTCCTGGTTTCGACCTGGTTTTACTCCTGGTTTAGACCTGGTTTTAGTCCTGGTTTAGACCTGGTTTTACTTCTGGTTTTAGTCCTGGTTTAGACCTGGTTTTAGTCCTGGTTTAATGCTCGTTTAGTCCTGGTTTTAGATCTGCTTTACACCTGGTTTTACTTCTGGTTTTAGTCCTGGTTTAGACCTGGTTTTAGTCCTGGTTTAATGCTCGTTTAGTCCTGGTTTTAGATCTGCTTTACACCTGGTTTAGCCCTGGTGCCGTACGGGAGGAGGTGCATATGGTCTATTAGTTTCACGCAGCATACACATCTATACATACACCAAAACCGGAAAAAGACGTCTGCTACACGTCGATTATCAGTTTTAAGTGGCCTTTTTTCAAATATTTGAAAGAATTCAGGTTGATTTTTGGGCAATATTAAAGAAATATATAAATTCCATTTCACGCTGACGATTTCGGGTTTTCTGACTGTTTTCCGCTATCACGGAAAATCATTGGCCCTATATTAGTGCTGTCAATCGACAGTGCTGTGAATCATTATTAATCTCTTGAATGTCATAGTTAACTTGCAGCTGTGTTTGTTTGCCCCATCTGCCCCAACCACAGAACTATAATAAAAAACTAAAATAAAAAACTGTGAAATGTGCAGGTTTGTGCGTTAAATGTGTGAATGACGCAAAACACAACTCCAGGTCTCTGTGTGACGAGGAAACGACATCAGAACAGGTCAGAAAACAACATAACACAGGCGGTTTGAGGTACAGACCCGGGTTTGCGTCGTGGTTGGTGTTTGGCGTAGATTCGGTCCACACTACACTGCAGGTTCAGGAGAGCCGTGATGGCCTGTTTCAGACACTCGCGGTCGTCCTCGTCCTCACTGCGCTCCTGGAGTTGCTGCAAAAACACAATAAAACAAAATGAATGAAAATATACTTATAAATTGTGAGATTAAAACGTAAGCCAGAGTGTGACCTCTGATCCGTACCTGTAGAAGCTCAAAGTAGTGCATGCAGTGATAGACAGGGACCATCATGAGCTGTGGGAGGACGTACTGCACGGCCTCTTTAAACCCCTCCGCCACAGACTGAAAAACACACAAACAACTCAATACAACAAAATAAAGCACACAACAATAAAATACAATACAATGCAGTAAGAGATGTAACGATATCGAAATCTCGGTATGATATTTTCACAATATGCATTAAAGATGGGGAAAAAATCCTCTGAATAGATGATATTTTGTTTCATCAGATTTTGAATTTGAAATGCCTGAATAATCTGAATAAACATGCATTATTTGTATTCTGGATGTTGATAAAAAGTGTACATTCTCAAAGTGAAAATTATTCAAATGATGAAAAATTTGCCTTTTAAATATTCAGCACAAATATTTTCAAGCCCTAAAATTCAAAAATCATGTTTTCACGTTAACAGCTCCTTTTACCTTTAGTTCAGTAGAGATTGTTTTCAATTTAAGAGAAGAACACAGCCTAAATGTGCAGGTTTGTGTGTTAAACATGTGAATGAAACAAAGCACAACTCCAGGTCTGTTTGTGATGAGAAAACTACCGTAAATGATCAAATAAGAGCCAGGTCCCTTTAAACTCCGGGTGCAGGTGTATATTTGTATATCTGTACATTTGTATATTTGTACATTTGTATATTTGTACATTTGTATATTTGTTTATTCTGATAAATAAGCGTCGGTTCCAAATAAACGTCGAGTCTAATATCGGTGCTGAAGACAGAAGTCGAGCTGCAGCGACAGGAGCAGGACTGATGCTGCGTCGTCTCTACACAAACCAAACCTAAAACCACACGGCTCATTTGCATAAACTATAAGCGCTGAAAAGCACAGCTGCTCCTCCTGATGCGGTGGATGAACGTTCTCGCTCTGCTGCTCCACACTTGCTGCGTCTGTCGTCTGTTCGGATAAAGAAACGTCTGCGTGTTGTGGAGGGTTTGAGGGACTTTCTGTGATTCAGGAGTCGCTTTCACATGTGGGAAACTCTCCTGAAACGCTCCGGAGAGATTCTGACGGAACGTTTCAGGTGAACTCGCCTACGTCTGTGCAGAAAGTCGCCTGAATTATCGTCGCACTGGGTAAAAGAATTGGAGTTCCAGATTTTCCCAGTTTTGAAAGATTCACCTGCCGCAAATTGCCGCCTGGTCTCAAATAAACGCCTGGTCTGTTCAGTGATTAAAACAAACTGGCTGTTATTTGGTATTTTACGGTACATTAGGAGATCAGAGAATAGTGTAATGTGGACATTCTGAGACACACAAAAGCATCCGTATCCCGGGGTTACGAGGGTAAATCAGATCAGACAAAGGCGAGACCACCATGAGGAAGGGGAAACCGGAGAAGCCTCAGTCATGGTTTAAATCTCCTGTTCCCTCGACACAAGAGGCTCAGATCAATACAGTGTACTCAGACTGCAGCCACCGCACTGTCTGAACCAGGACTACAGAGACCAAAACAGGACTAAAACAAACCAGGACTCACAGAGGAGGGTAAAAACCTAACCAAGACTTAACCAGGACTCAAACAGAACTAAACCAGAACTTACCCAGGACTCATGGACAATCAGACCTTTAGTCAGAAGTTAAACAAGGCACAACAAAGAACAAAACTAAACTTAAAAGGGGCTAAATTAGGAAACAAAAGACAAGGAGTAAACCAGGACTAAACCAGGATTAAACCAGGGCTGAACCAGGACTAAACCAGAGCTGAACCAGAACTAAACCAGAGGTGAATCAAGACTAAACCGGGGCTGAACCAGGACTAAACCAAGGCTGGACCAGGACTAAATCAGGGCTGAACCAGGGCTGAACAAGGACTAAACCAGAAAATAACCATGACTAAACCAGGGCTGAAGTGGGACTAAACCGGAACTAAACCAGGACTAAAAAAGGACTAAACCAGGACTAAACCAAGGACTAAACCGGTACTAAACCAGGACTAAACCGGGACTAACCCGGGACTAAACCAGGACTAAACCAGGACTAAACCAGGACTAAACCAGGGCTGCACCGGGACTAAACTGGGTCTAAACCGGGACTAAACCAGGACTAAACCGGGAGAGGGTCTTTTAGAGTAGACAGGGAGCAGGGGGGTTGATGGACTGAGCGATGACCTAAGTTTAGATCATAATTTTGGTGCGTCAGCGTCCTCAGAGAGAAGAGAAGAGAAGAGGAGAGGAGAGAAGAGAAGAGGAGAGGAAAGGAGAAGAAAGGAAAGGAGAGGAGAGAGGAGAAGAGGAGAAATGCGAAAACAAACCAACACTGTGATTATTACTCCAGAACATTTGTTTTGTATTGTGATACTTTAAAGAACACCTGTGCTGCTCGTGTGTGTCTCTATAGTTCAAACCTCTGACACTGTTGGATAATTCTGTTATAACCACTGATACTGATATGAGCAGAGACTGACAATATAATTTATTTCCTTTAAAATGCAAATAAAATAAGGCAAAATGGATCCAAACGTGATGAAGCTGTTATTTAAATCTTAAGTAACTACAGAACAGCTCTGTATAAATAAAAGTTCAAACATTGTGAGACTTTCTGGGCCAACTATGGCCGGTAAATAGATTTTATAGATTTTATATGTCCAGTCAGGATATCAAATGAACAGATATTTGGACGCAGATATTTGATCCATGAAAATGTTCAGTATCGGCCCCGATATCTGATACCAGTATCGTATCAGTGCAGCCATAGGCACTGTCAGGATTTAGGCGAGTGGAATCACAGGGAAGTTGTAGAATCCAATGATTAAAACAAACAAAAAATGTCTAAAATCACTAAAAGTTGCACAAACAGTGCAAAACCAAACCTGTGCCCTCTTCCTTAGACATGAGCACTGAAAACGTGCACTGAAGTTTATGGTTTAGTTAGAGCTGGGCGGTATGACCAAAAATTGTTATCACGGTATTTTTTTAAATTATCACGGTATCACGGTATTTAACGGTATTTTTGTCTTTGGCTAAGTGGAGTGTGATAGAGTTGGTAATATCATTCCAACGTTTGCTTTTCTTGTCATAGACGGTCCCTTTAGACGGAGTGCGCGGAGCCGTGCCCGGGCGAGAGAGCGTAAAGCGCGAGTGCGCGGAGCCGCGCCCGAGCGAGCGGAGAGCGCGGGTGCGCGGAGCCGTGCCCGGGCGAAAAGGTGAAGAGCGGGTGCGCAGAGCCGCGCCCGAGCTCCGCGCACCCGCGCTCTCGCCCGTGTCACAAAACACTACACAGACGGTCCCTTTAGCAAACGCGCCTAACACTACACAGACGGTCCCTTTAGCAAACGCGCCTAACACTACACAGACGGTCCCTTTAGCAAACGCGCCTAACACTACACAGACGGTCCCTTTAGCAAACGCGCCTACCAGGGACGTCTGTGTAGTGTTTTGTGCTGCAGTGCCAACGTTACGCAGAGATTGGGGAGAAGATGCAGATTTTACTTTCTACTCAACTCGCTATCCTTACCTGGCTTGTTGGCTTGTTGGCTTGTTTGGTGTAACACTGAAAAACAGCCCCGCTCAATCTACCGCTGTCTGCGTTCCGCCGCTCTGTGTTGCCGACATATGCGCGCACACACGGTATGGCGGTAAATAAAAAATTCATATCATAAAAATAAAAATTACCGGTATACCGGTTCAAACGGTATACCGCCCAGCCCTAGCTTAGATGCATTTTTCTCCAATAACATCTTTTTTGTTTATTATCCTCATACAGATGTAAACTGGGGATGGGCCAAGAGCTCGTGACACAAAATCTCACAAGACAAAATTGTGCTGAAAATGATCTTGTGATATTATTTTGGTTTTTACATTTGGACTGAATAAAAAAAAAAAGAAAAAAAAGTCAAATACTGGAAAGTTGGGACGGGCATGATTAGTCACATAATCGATAACTGATCATTAAGAATTTTGTCGATCACGTTCATTTTTAGTCGACAAACTGAATGAAGGTGTCTGTGTGTAGCGTAAAGAGACGAGGCTGCGTCCGCACAAACACTGGAGCTGTGGCCTCACAGTCGCACGTCTCGGCTCTGGTACACGTCCCTGAGATCACTAAACCACTCTGGGACATTCCGATAGTAACTGGGATACAGGTGCATGTATACGCAGTATCCCGGTTACTGCAACATAAAGTTAATGTGTCCAAAAGACAAACAAATAAGATTTCATTATAGTTCGATGTCTCCAACAACTCGATATACGCACAGAACAGACACTGAAAAACACTCATATTCCAACAGAAGCTGACCACAATTTTTGTCAGTGCTTATAGTTTATGCAAATTAGCCATGTGGTTTTAAGTTTCATTTCTGTAAAAGGTAAACAAATGAGCACAAAAGCTGCGTATCTTGTCAGACAGGCTGATGTGGCTCTAGTTGAGTTATTTGTTGTAAAGTTGAGTTTCCCATTTCAGGTTTGCACAATTTAAGTTTTCCTGCTAATAAAGATCTCTTCTCCTCCTCCTTTTCACTGCATTTTAATATATAAAAGTAGTAATAATAATGATGATAATTTTAAGATAAAGGCGTTAATGAGTACCGTATTTTTCGGACTAGAAGTTGCACTTTTTTCAGGGTTTGGGTGGTGCTTATCCTCAGGTGCGACTTATATATTACATTTTTCACACTGAGCCCATAGACCAAATATATGAATTGTATATATGAATCAAAAATGAAAAAACAAATCATTATCCATTTTTTCAGTTTGGTTTTAGAAACAAATATTATTATTTTTCATTTTCTTATTTTTGGTTCCATATTGAAAAACGAATAAACGAATGGCACACGGATTCTTCACTTGTTTTTATTATTACTATAACTTCTATAACTTGTGTTTCTAGATGAAATGCTGGTTCTTGGTCTCTGATTTTATAAAATAAATTTCCACCCAAAAAGTGCAACTTATACATGTTTTTTTCTTCTTCATTGTGCATTTTTTGGCTGGTGCGACTTATTGTCCGAAAAATACGGTAATCAAAAATCAATTGTTAATCGATTAAAGAAGTTTTAATCAAATGTCCATCTCTGGCCCATCTCTGCTGGGAAGTAAACATTTTTGAGAATCTGTAGTCTCAAAAAGCAGTTTTATAACGACAACAGAAATATTAAATAAAATAAAAATGGTGAGCCCAAAACGCGCACACACACACACACACACACACACACACTGAACACGGCTGGTTTTCTAATCGCTCACACCAAAGCTTCAGAGCAGTGTCCATGTCCTTATATGATCCGCACAGACGAGCGTGTCCGAGATGTGATTAAATTAGTGTCGGCCATAAACAAATACGAGGAGGAGGAGAGGAAAGTGCGAGTCTTTCCAGCACGACACACGCCGAGTATTCAAAACATTTCTGCAAGAACAAAACTGTAAAACTGTACGTAACAGGGACAGTTCAATATGGATTTATTCTTTAAGGCGATACTGATATCCGATATTTGACTTGTGACGATACCGATATTAGTTTTAAAATTCATAGGAAGGACCAACTTATAGTAAAGAACTTTTGTAGAAATAATAACAAAATGTCTGTATGTGTAAACAGACGGCCATTTTTAGCCTTCTCTTCTCTTTCCATTTTTACTCATTTAGTTTGTTCAAAAAGACAGATCAGACGCACTGAGGGTTCGCAAAAATATAGAAAATCTAATATTAATCAATACTAAAACTATTATCGGCACTACATACTCATTTGAGGAGGTTTCGATACTAAAAAAAGTCACATTAACAGGATAAAATTTGAGGTTTCCTGAACAGTTTTAGTGTCATTTTGAGCTTTTTCAGAACAAACATAAGACCTCATGGTAACAAAGAAAGAATTATTATTTTGCATTTCAAAATGACATTTTATTATGACTAAAACTGTGTCCGGCCCCTCCCCGCTCACAGACTCAGACCCTCTGTTTGGTCTCTGTTCAAAGGCGGCTCCCTGCAGAGTCCGATTCAAAGTGTTCGGACGAGGAATGTCCAAACACAACAAGCTTCAGCAGAGAAGAAACCCAAAACCCAAAACCCAAAACCAGGACCAGGACTAAACCAGGACCAAACCAGGACTAAACCAGGACTAAACTAGCAAAAAAATAATAAAAATAATAGGACTAAACCAGGACCAGGACTAAACTAGGACAAAACCAGTACTAAAGTAGGACTAAAACAGGACTAAAGAAGACCAGGACCAAAGAGGATCAGGACTAAACCAGGACCAAACCAGAACTGAACCAGGACTAAACCAGGTTCACATAAAAACTCACAGGAATTACACAGTTTCACCGACATAAATGTAAAAGTGAATTATTTGTTTTATGATTTAGAAAATACAAGTGCATCTTAAAACAATTTTTTACCATATTTGACAGATTTACAGTCGTGTTTTTGATCACCTCTTGTTTGGTTGAATATAAAGATACAGGACTTGAGTTTGAAATTACAATAATTTAATTTGTAATCCATAATATGAGAGGTCTGAACAGATTTTGGGGGAATAACATCAAATTCAAATGTAAATGTTTATGTTTTCAAATCAGAATTGTGTTCCCAGTCGAGATGTGACAATAACAATACAAGTATTATGATTCTGTATCGTCGAATGGCAATATTATCGTGGACCATCACAATAATAGCGAATTCTAAACTTTGAAATTCATTGTTTTTTTGTAGCAGCAGCTAAAAAAACTACATAGACCATGATCCTTTGCTCAATTTCTAATCTAGCGTCAAAGGCATGGCAAAGGAAAAATTTCTTCAGTTCTCGTAGAATTTCCAAAACATCACAATAAAAATCGTATTGTGAAATGAAAATCATGACGGACATCATACAGTTCGGATGTGCATGTCGTTGCGTCCTTAGTTCCCAGTGCACATTTTCAACATTTACAGGAGAATTATAATTTTATTTCAGCATGTTCAGGTGTAAACTACAGGGTTAGTGCTTGAAGGACAGTTTTAGACATTATAAACCAAACTCCTGCCTCCCGTTTGCCCTGTGTCTGTTTCCGCTCAGCTCTGTTCGTGTTTCTCACCTGGAAGTAGAGTCCGACTGTGGGCCGGGACATCAGATTGTTGAAGTGTTCGTGAAAGTCTTTACTGAGGATGTCCTGGGATAAGGTCTCGTACGGGTCAAACGCCTGCTCCTAAAAACACAAAACAACAGACTCCGCTCAAGATCGGCTCATCTGGTCCCGGAGAAGGTTTCAAAATAATGTTATATCAGACATGACTGAGCTCAGCTGACACTCCCACGAACACTCATCGACTTTACACAATTACTTACTTACACTTTTCCAGGGTTTCCACGACCGTGGGAACCGTGTTATTATTATTATTATTTACCTCGGCCAGGTCTTCGAAGCAGCTCCCGACCAGAGGGTGCGGGCTCCCGTCGGCCGTCATCTCCACGGCGTCCTCGATCAGACCCAGCAGCTTCACCGTGAGCTCGTGGATGTCCAGGATGTTACTGAAGATCACCTCCACGTCCTGAGACACAGAGAGAGCACCAGTCAATACAACAGTGCGGCCATGTGAGTGTCACCCTAAAATACAGAACATTTATTTATTTGAAAAGGGACAATGCACATTAATCAACATCAAAACAATGTAAATGTGCCCCGAGTTCGCCGATAAGAGCTCATTTGCATTGGTCGTCCCTTTGCCAGATGTCAAAAAGGCATCCTGAATTACATCAAAAATTACACAAATGTACAATAAGATTCTAAAAAAACAATAGAAGTTTTAGTGTTCACACATTTGCGCTTCGAAAAGCCTCTAAGAAGACACCCTGAATAAGAGTCTGGGCGTTTATTTGTTTCAATCACTTCACAGACCAGTTCTTTATTTGAGACCAGGCGGCGATTTGGTGCAGGTGATTAATTCCTTCCTCACAAAAATCTTGCTCAGCAAAACTGGGAAAATCTGGAACTCAAATTCTTTAAAGCAGTGTTACCTACCAGTATGTTCCACCTAAGCCACCGTGCAGGCCTCTTGGACCTGCCACATGATTTTTCAGACTGTGCATTAAATAATTGCTTGTATTTATTTATTTATTTATTTTGTATTAAACTGAAAGTAAAAATAGTAATAATACACTAAAAAATGTCAACCCGAGTGTCAATCTGAATTTAGTGAGGCTGCCATGGTGCGTATACGTGCACATCCGTATCCCGGTTATGATCAGGTGTTTGGAGTATCCCAGGTTCGTCGGGGTGTAAGGAGCGAGACTTTTTTTTTTTCAGCAGTTTATGCAAATGAGCCATATAAAGAAATGTGCGCGAAGTTGCATTATATTCTCAAATGGGCTGATGGGACTCGATAGTCGTTATGGTTTATAGGTTGTAAAGTTGAGTTTATTTATTTGTAGGAGATTTTAATCGAGAATCTTTTTTTATTTATTTTTTAATACATTAGACTCAGTGTTTATTTGGAACTGGCAGTTAGTTGTCAAAATCTACACCTGCACCCGGCGGTTAAAGGGGACCCAGAGGTTAATTGGAGCCAGGCTCTTTTACTATTTAACGGTATATTTTATATTTATACATAATGAGGTGGACTATGGGATTAAGCGATCTTGTGGATATCCAGGACGTATAAAGCTTCATTTGAACATTTAAATGGGAAGAAACAGCTGCACTAAACACGACTACAGCTCTGTTAGAAGGTTGAGGGTAAAACAGGGCCGTGGGTGAGTTTATAGTAGATTTAAATTTCAGAATTTGAGGAAAATAATCCGTATCGGCCTAGAAATATCAGTCTCTCTGGATTCTAAACAATCGGTATTGGAAGTGTTCATGAAAAAAAACTGCTGAGCTCTACTCACTGCTCTACTGAGCTTAAGGTCATGTTCTAATGTTGTTCCCTCCACAAAAACACACCTGGAGTTGTGTTTCTTTAAAGTTTGGGCATTCACACATGTTTGAGTAACACTTTATTATTCGTCCGTCTCCATCTCCAAAGCTCTAAACGCTCTGTTCCACCTCGTGATGTCATGAAACAGCTACTCCCTTTTACCTTTAGATCGGCAGAGATCGGCAACTCCAGAGGCTGAAATGATCCAAACGATTGTAGTGAAGGTGTGTGGAGTTTAAAAACACAGTGGAGCACTTACTTCTTGTGTTACCGCATGACATCACAAGGTGGAACAGAGCGTTTTTTTGGTTTAAAGAGAAGAACTTGGCTTAAATCTGCAGGGTTTCTGTGTTAAACATGTGTGAAGGAAACAAAACACAACTCCAGGTCTGTTTATGACGAGAAAACGACATCAAAAGAGTAAATACAGTAATGTTGGATTTTTAAAATGCTGCAAACTTCACCTCCGTCCTGTCAAACAGAAGTGATTAACAAAAACATGTTTACAAAGATCTGCTGCGGCCGACTCCCAAACTCCTTTTATAGATAAAAATATAAACAGTCCAGAAATAGAACAGAGTCTAAAATAGTGCAGAGGAAATCATTATTCAGGCGGACGGACGGATAGACAGCCCAAAATAGACGAGTGACAATGGCCTAAACACACACCGCGAGGTATGACTCGGAGCCGCGTTTCGACACAGATAATGAAGGTTATTTTGGCCGAAGATGTCTTGTGTCTCAACGTAATTACACCCTTCGCATTCCTGAGAGACTCGAAGGTTCTACCCTCCTCAACCGAAATCTCACCGCAAATTACCCAACCTCCAAATATGCAAAACTGAAGGAAACTCTCCACAAACAGCGTCACGTAATGCTGGTTAGTAAAAAGGGAAACTACAGACCGATGTAGGGCCGTCAAAACTCCAAAATCAGATATTAAAATATACTAAAAAATAATGCTGAAAGTAGATAATCATTTGAGCAGTAATAAAAATAAAAAAAAAATACTAAAAAAGTCACACTCACAAGACAGAAATGTTTGTTTTAGGTTTTCTGTTTCACTCTACATAAACTGTACACTGTAAACAAAGGGAACGTACATTTCTCGAAAAGGAGCAGGAAGAAGAAAAACTTATATTAACCCCGATCTGTTCA